>QEPC01011841.1:1067059-1098775 GCA_003113815.1 Sphenodon punctatus
TATCCCCTCTCTTGTTCAATGTGTACATGCAGCCTTTGGGGGAGGTTATTAGGGAGTATGGAGTGAGATGTCATCAATATGCTGATGACACCCAGCTATATCTCTCTCTCATTTTCCTCTGACTCAGGCCCGGCTGTCTCGGTGCTTACCTGGTGTTCGTCCGCTGTTGGGGATTGGATGAGGGTGAGCCGCCTGAGACTAAATCCTGACAAGACGGAGGTGATGCTTGTGGGGAAGGCTGAAGGAGTTGCAACATGCATCATTGATGGGGTCCGTCCTCCCTTGGTTTCTCAGGTCCAGAGTCTGGGGGTGCTCCTGGACCCACAGCTCCGCCTGGATGCCCAGCTGTCTGCAGGGACATTGGGTGCCTTTAGACAAGCACCTCCCCACCACCCGCCCTTCACCCACTATACAGTTTGCAGGGCTGCTCTGGTTCCCTACGCAACATGTATAATGGGTGGGAGGTGACTGGATAGTGTGTGGGGAGTTGCTTGTCTAAAAAACACCCATTGTCAAAAGTTTGCCTGTCCTGGCCAAGCTCATTCAGAGGTTAAGCAGTAGACTACAGGAGCCCTACAAGTTCTGTCCTACTGTGATCCCAGAGTTTAGCACTTGGCCAAATCACCACTCACAATACAGAATCGCAGTCCAAGTGGGAAGCTGACACACTGAGCTGCTGGCCCAGTATTCCCAAGCACTGTAGCCTCCGGCCACAGCTACTGTGGAGGAGCAGCTCATGACCCCGTTCAAAAAAGAAAAGACCCCTCCCCACCCCCCAAGGGCACAGCTATAATAGGTATCATTCCAACCTAGCTACACCTCTGAGATCCCCATTGGGAAGTCTGCACGGCATTCTGCATTTCCTAACACATGGGACATCCCAAACCGATAAAACAGAATACCAAGGAACCTAATATACAGGATTTGGTTTATTTGCATTATTTATTCTGCTCCCAGGAAGTGTGTTTTCTACCTCCAGGATTCAGAACTGCTGGTCACAAGAATTGAGAATTATTTTGTTGCAAAATACACAGGGTCCCTCTCCCAAACATTGCATCCTCACACATTCTGAAGAACGCACGTCATTTAATGGAAGGGAAAAGGAGACGGAATAAAAATAAGTCCCTGCCCCTGAAGCCTCATGCCTGCAGCCCAGGCCAAGACAAGTCCCCTGCTCTGGAGGTCAGACAAGAGTCCACGCAGAACTCAGTGGGTCTCAAAAGCGAATTGTAATTTAAAATACTTCCACTGACTTTCTTTCTTTTCCTTAACACATCTCTTCTTCCATGTAGCAGATGTTCTCCGTGCAGCACCCTGCTTACACCTTATCCAAGTCTCCCTGATCAGGATCCTTCCTTTCTCTGGACATGTCTCTGTCCCCCACAACCCTCAAAGCACACTGTAGTACTCTTTCAGCAGAAGCTTTTTTAAAAGTATTAGCTTTTGCCAGCAGGCAGTGAGTCCCACAGGGGCTAGCATCCAGTCATTCCCTAGGAGTAGGAGGCAGCAGTGAGCATACACTAACTTTTCTTTGCTGCAGTACTATTACAATAATACAATGCATCTTGCAGGCCTAATGTCAACACACAAGGCCCTGTCCCACTTCACACTTGACAGATGCAGGCTGAAGAATAGAAGCAGATACAGCAATGGAAAGGCAGGCAAAATTAACGTGAGGGGGGCAGGGATGTAAGCCACTCCACTCGCAAACAGCAGCAGGGGAGCATTCCAAGCACAGGAAGCAGCATATGCCAGGTAGAACTAGGCAGGGAATGGGAGAAGACAGAAGGAAGCATTAAGGAGAGTTGAGCAAAACACTGACTCGCAGGTCCTGAGCATCGAAGCACGCGCACAGTCCCCACCGGCTTCCTCTGTAGTCAAGAGGGTTGCTCAGCACATCTGCCACCCACTCTAGGGTCTGATCCTGCACCCAGACAGAAGACTAGCAATTCAGTAACGAGCACCGCAGAGGGAGGCTTACAAGATCAGGGCCTAGTTAGTTCTTTCATGCAGAGATGTTCAACCCATAGGGAAAGAAAATGCCTATGTTGGATAACCAAAAATTGTGGGGTGATCTCTCTCAGTTCACCTCCCTCATGAGAGGTGTTCACTGCTTCTTTTCTGCTGGAAGAGCACAATTTAGGCACCCGCTGAATTAGTAGTACTCAAAACCTTTGCTTCCTGACCCCAAATTTTGAGCTTTTAATACAGGAGTGGGGGAGCCTTTTGTTCCACCTGCAGGCTACTTTGAAGATTAGTACTAACTCCTTGGGACCGAGGTGCTTACAGGGAATGTTCACGATGGGAGAAAAGTTCATTTCATGGATCCACATGCTATCTTGAGTTTGCCCTCATCTCTGTTTCCCTCCACCCCCCACCCTTTCAATGCTTGAGGTTAGGGAATCAGTTCTATGCACTACAAATTAGAAAGACACCAAAAAGAAGACAGCCATGGGTCAGAGACTGCCTGCCCCTGCTTTAGTGTATTCCTACGACTCCAGACAACAAAGACATGCAAAGTATATCAGTCAGGCTCACAACACAAACCAAAGGTGGCCGTGGGGCCTGACCCACAACTTGAGAGGCTGGGTCCTAAAGTGTGTACAATAGATTTGTTTAGAGCAGGAACCTTTTCCTTTTTCCTCCCGCAAGTCACTTTGAAAGTTAGTTAGTTCAAGCTTCACAGGCTGGATAGGAGATGGGAGTGCTACCAGGGAGTGCTCAGGATGGGGGAAGGAAGAGGAGGGTCCAGATCATCAATTTATGCCATAGATGCATCTACTATCCATGAGGGCAAGTTCTCATCTCTGCTCCCAAACCAGCAAGCCCAACATTGGTGTCAGCCAAGCAAACTAGTAGAAATAGTTAACAGAATTACTGGGCATACTGATAAACACAACATAATGGGCAACATGTGTTTAGCAAAGGGAAGTCATACCTCACTAATCTATTGGAATTTTTTTAGGGTGTAAATAAGCATGCGGATAAGGATGAGCCAATCAATATAGTGTATTTGGATTTTCAGAAAGCATCTAATAAGGTCCCTCATGAGAGAGACTTGAGAAAATTTAATAGTCATGGGATAGCAGGCAGTATCCCATCGTGGATCAGTAATTGGTTAAAGGATAGGACTAAATGGTCAGTTTTCATAATGGAGAGTAGTAAATAGTGGCAAGCCCCAGGGATCTGTACTGGAACTTGTGTTTAATATATTAATTAATGATCTGGAAAGGGGAGTAAAGAGTGAGGTGATCAAATTTGCAGATGACAAAGTTATTCAAGGTAGTTAAAACCCAAGCAAACTATGAGGAATTTCAGGAGGATCTTGCGAGACCGTGTGACTGGGCAACTAAATGACAGATTAAATTTAATGTTGACAAGTGCACAGTGATGCACATGGGGGGAAATAACCCAAGTACACAATGCTGGGTTCTAAATTAGGAGTTACCACTCAGGAAGAAATCTTGGGAGTCCCTGTGGACAATACATGGAAATCCTCAGCTCGATGTGTGGCAGCAGCGGTCAAAAACAGTGTTAGGAAATATTCGGAAAGGAATAGAGAATAAAACAAACAATCGTAACTAATGCCTCTAAATAAATCTATCGTGCAACTGCACCTGGAATATTGTGTGTAGTTCTACTTGCCCCCATCTCAAAAACGACATCGCTGAACTAGAAACGGTACAGGGAAGGGCAACACAAATGATCAAGGATATGGAATGGCTTCTGTATGAAGAGTGGCTCGATAGGTTGGTGCTCTTCAGCTTGGAGACTCACAGTAGATACGATAGAAGTTTATAAAATCGGGAGTGGTGTGGAATGAGTAATTAAGGAATAGTTATTTACCCTCTCAAATATTCCTCCAACATGGGGCTTTACGCTGCCTTCATAGATTTCCGGGCAGCGTTTGATTTGGTCTCTAGAAACCATCTTTGGCACAAATTATCATTGACCTCAATGGACCCAAGGCTCCTTTTTCTTATTCGGACGTTATATATGGACACTTCCCTACATGTGAGGGTTGACCAGGCGGGTTCCTTCTCCGCCTTGATTCGGACAGAACGTGGGGTCAAGCAGGGGTGTGTGCTTGCCCCCACGCTCTTTAGCATTTATGTTAATGATTTAATTACGTCTGTTACCTCCTTGGATAATCATCCCCCTAAGATTGGGAATAAGGAGACGGCCATTTTACTGTACGCAGATGATGCAATATTGCTGTCCAGATCCCGTGTTGGTTTGGGCAGGCAACTGCGATTATTGGGTCAATATTGTGCCGTTAATCATCTGGAGGTTAATTATGAAAAAACCCAGGTTATGTTTTTTTCTACTAAGAGACGAACATTTAGGTGGTTCTTGGACTCCCACGAGTTACAACAGGTTGCCAGTTACAAGTACCTTGGACTGATTTTTCAGTCCAATGGTAGATGGGCGGCCCATTTTGCAACTGCTTGTGCCCAGGCCAATTTGTTGGGGAAGGCGATTGGACGTTATTTTAAATCACGAGGAGGTTACCCGATAATGCCAGTTATCAGGGTGTATCAAGCCAGATGTCTTGCCCAGCTTTTGTTTGGGGCCCAATTCTGGGCCCTGGGGAGAACTTCTACGCTTGTGCACCCACAAACTAAAATTCTCAGGTCGCTGCTTGCACTCCCCAGCCTATGCGCCTTGTGTGGCAGTTCGGCTGGAGTGTGGGGTATTACCCATAGACACCTTGGTCTGGATTCTTGCACTTTCATACTGGTTGAAATTACATTACGGACTGCCTGCCCCATTGGCCTGTGCTACATTAAGGGACCAGTTTCACAGCCCATGGGTTAAGTTGGTGTCGTGGAAGCTGAATAGCATAGGGCTATCATCAGCCTCCCTTTGTACCCTGGGCTATTTAGCAGCAAAGAAAGCAATTAAGCAGAGACTCTCAGATATTAGTCGGCAGGAAGAGATCCGACCTTCGCTCCAAAGCGACTATGGTGGGTCTTGTGGATTTGTTTGAATTTGCTCAGCTCCCTCCCTTATATCTCTCACAGCAACTTCATCCGCAGGTCAGAAGGTGTTTTAGTATAGCTAGGATGAATGTGCTTCCTACGCTCATGCCGGAGGGTCGCTTTCAGAGGGTGCCGCCAGCTCTCTGCCTCTGTAACTGCTCTTTACGGGCAGTGGCCTCAGTGGACCATCTTTTATTCTCTTGTGAGCTTTCTCGGGGCAGTCGTGATAGATGGTTGGCAGCGAGTCTTGAGCAACGGGATTTGAGATCACCGGTTCCCTTACTGCTTGTTTGTTTGGAAGGGCGTAATGCAATTCTTACCAAAAATGTGGCTTCTTTTCTATATGATATCCTTAAGGATGGGAGGGTTGATAATCCAGCCCCACCTGCTGAAATTCGGGCTCCCTGATCCTGGGGATATATATGTTGGTGGATGTATGGCTCTGATTAGGTTTATTTATTTGTCTGTTTTATGTGGTTTTGTATATGATCGTTTTTGTCTTTTATAATATGTTACGACTTTGTTAAACATTAATAAATATCTAATCTAATCTTCCCTCTCAAATAATTTCATAGAGTGTCCCCTAGTTCTAGTATTAACAGGTAAAATTTAAAACAAATTTTTAAAAGTATTTTTTCACTTGGCTTACAATTAACTTGTGGAACTTGTTGCCAGAGGATGTGGTCAAGGCCAGTAGTATAGCTGGATTTTAAAGAGAAATTTATATGTTCTTGGAGGATAGGTCCATTAACAAGTAGGTGTGGGGATGGGAATGAACAGCAGGGAATGGATTATCCAACAGGTCACAATGGAAACTTCTCCCAATCAACCCAGATTGGTCACTGTTGGAGACAGGATGCTGGGCTCAATAGACCATTGGTCGGATAGTGACACACCATAGCACTTTTTATGTTCTTTAATGCTAATGGAAACAAGCTAAGTGCCTCAAAAGCATTGTATTTACAGCTAGTAGCAATTACAGGTTGTTCAGCTCCCGTTCAAGATATACACTCCCCAATTCCTAGTTTCCTTGGGCATGCTGTGAATTACTAGAAAACCAATGGGGAAGGAGTCACATAACTGATCAAGGATAATACTCCTCTCCCCACCCATGATTTCAGAGATTCAGACATTCCAAGGACAGGAGGGAAACTTAAAACCTTTTTGAAATAATCCTACTAAACCTAAAGTCCAAGGTAAATTAGCAACAACTAATATTTCTCCAAGTCCCTTGAAGCATAAAGAGCCCTTTTATTAGATCCTGCATCTGAGCAGCAATTAACACCATGTGCTAAGTTCATACAGTTGTGTAAGGCCTGTTTCCATTACTTAGTAGGGCCATTAAATAATTGAGAGGCCTGTGGCCATAGCCTATGCCATCACTCGCTGACATAGGACCTTAAAAAGAAGCTAGAACTTCACTCTGTAAATAACGCCAGTGACATCCCTGCCATTAAATCAAAGATCCCTTTTTAGTTCCCGCTTCCCACACAACATAACCCATCTGCGAAGGGCCGCTGAGGCTGGAGCTGCAAGCACTTCACTTATCATCAAAGGGATTGGGAAACTTGTGACTTTTAAGAGGCTGAATAAGCTCCCTTGATTGTGTATATTGCACTTCAGATAAAGAACAGTCCGAGTGCGTCAGTATCCCAGCAAACTCTGGCTCTAGATCAGAGTATTGAAAGACCCCTTTCTGCTCTCCAAGGATTTGCTGGCCAGAAAGGAAGGTGCAAAACCAAAGCAGAAGTGACCGGTCTTACCCTAGCCGAGGTCTCCCCAAAGAGAGGTCTGTTGTCCAGCCCAGTAGTACCATAGGTTCTAGTTGTATAGTCCTCCATTGTTCTGGTTGTAAATTCCTCCATTGTTTTGTCTTGCAAAGGTCAGTTTTTGTCACTCACACACAGGGAGATTATCTCAAAACGAAGCCATCCCTGTCTCAAGAGGCCTTAAGCCCATGGCACGGTATGTGTGAGGGAGAGTTATTTATGGCAAATGCATCTCTCCTGGCTTTGGGTGCTACATACAACTTGTGGCTCAGAGCCAAGGAGTAAAGCCTCCCTTCCAAGCCTCCGCTTTCTTCTTCATGATCACAAGCTGCTGCCAGAGATAAACAAGAGAGAAAGAAAAAGAGCCATTAGGGACATCGCAAGCTCTGGCGGCCGATTTTGTCTGCTTGTGTTTCCTTAATGGAACTAATCAGGGTTGTTAATACAGGGACCATGTTACACGCCGACAACAACTCCTTTCTTTCAGAGATCAGTTAAACAAAGGCGCCTTTCTGCAGCGACCCATCCCCGGGGCTCCCAACGCAACGCTCAGGAGTTGGGGGCAAGCGGGGAGCCGGTCTTGTGAGAATAGCTGGCAGAAGAGAACTCCTCGCTTCCCTCCCACTGGATTCACTTCTCTCGCCCTCACCCAGCATAGCAACCAGATTAGAGACTCCGCAGCAGAAAATTTACCGGGGGAAGCGGGGCATGTTGCATATGTCGCAAAGGTTACGGGGGCTTTTTCATCCGCTCCGCGGTAGCACGTGGGTTGGAGATTTAAAATCTGTATTTTAATCCAGATTTCATCAGCATGGCCATTAAAAATAATTAAGCGACAGATCTACCAGCCCTGTCCGCCTCGGGATTTTAAATCAAGCCGCCACCGCTCACCATAAACTTTGGTTCCGGTCCCAGAAGCTTTCGCTACAGTTTCCCCCACTCCCACCACCTCGAATAACCCTTCTCGTTCCGGGGATCTGCAGCAAGCTGCAGCGGCCTCGCCAAGGGAGAGAGCGCCAAGAACCAACCCCCCCCCATCCCTTGGACTGATTCGTCTCTTGAGGAAAACCCTCACGCAACAGCCAAACCAAGCAACCCAGATCGGTGCAGAGAAAGCCCCAAAGCCAGACCTGATCACTTTCCTCCTGCCGCCAGCGTTGCTGTGCTCCTCCCAAGCACCAATCTTTCCCGTTCACGCGGAGAGGGGGGGGGGGGGGTACATGTGCCCACAAAGCGGCCGTAACGAACGTTCGAGAAAAGAACGCTGGCGAAGGTAACATTCTGTGATTTACTACTTACCGCGCCGGTGTAGCGGAACTAGAAGACTAACCCGAGTTCTGCTCCCTCACTGGTTAATATCCTCCCAGGCACTGTCGCAAACCAGCCCTCCCCGGCCTCCAGTCCAGCCTTTCCCGTGAGCTCACTGCCAGCCTGATCCAATCACAGGCGGGAGAGGACCTGCACTTGCTTCAAATCTTTATTATTTCCAGAGCTTGCAGTTGTTATTTTTTTCGTGGGCTTGTTTGTGGTTTTTTTGTTTTTTAATCCTTAGAGCGGAATAACTATTCTGGGCATACACCAAGGGTAATTTGGTAACTGGGCAACAAGTCCTATCATCTTCACTAGATTATTAGTAATTACATCGATTATTGTTAATAGCAATGCTTTGGTTCTATTTTGGAAGGCAGGGCATTACACTTTGCGAAGCACAGGAAGAGAAGACATTCCAGTTTTCCTATCAGTTGTAGTGGCACAGCTACATCTGACCCAAATTGACCTAAAGTGCCCTTGGATGCAATCCTGACTCCTGTTAATAGGAGTTAACTTCAATGGAGTCAGGATTGCCCCCCTTTACACTTGAAATAAGTGTTGGAGTAGAACTGTGGCTAGCAATCGATCCAGGGTAGATTATCACTATCATAATAAATATCTACTGATCTAATATACCATGTTTACAACACGCACTGCAGCTGGTGAAAATGAGGTAGGAAAGGGGGAGGAGCTAAGTGTCTAAAAGTGGGCTTCCCCCCTGCTCCCTCACCTCATTGCCAGGTGATTGGGAACTTGGGGGGGTACTGATGACCCAGTGAAAGTGGCTAAGCCCAGGCCCTGATTTTATAATTCCTTGGGCAGGCTTTTCTTTAGCATAATCAATCCTTTTGGAAGTAGTTTCAGTCCTCACATTTTGTAAGGCTGGGGTGCTCACCATGTAGCCCATGAAGCTTTAACTAGCCTGTAAGGTCACTGTCTGTGGCTTGCAGAGCCTCTGCCACGCCACCTGCCTCCGAAGCTACGCTACCACTGCCAGGTTGGCCTAGGGTGTTTTAAAATGAACAAGGGAGGATTAGTGGCCGCAGCCTGGCTCTGTCACAGAGCACCCACATAGGTGGAGTGGTGGGGAGTGATTCTAACAAGCAGCTCCCAGCCTGGCTATCCCAGCCACGGAGACTGTTGCCTGGAGTCTTGAGTTAATAGGTCCAGGCTTCTGAGGCCCAGATAATGGTTTGCATATTTACTCACGTATTTACTCATATTTACTGATATATTTACTCATATATTCATTTACTTATTTGAAATGCATAAATAGTAGAAATAGAGTTATTAGAATTGAAATGGAGTTTATATAGCTTGAAGTGGAGTTATTTTAGTGTGTCAGAAAGCAAAACACAACCAGGTTATTCTAAGGTTACTGTAGACGGTTGAGAAAATTAGAATTAAGGAACTATATTGTGAACAACAGGAAAAGAGCTGAAGCCTCAATGGAAAGAGGTACCATTAATGAAGTAACATTAATGGTACAAGTAACAGACCGTTTCATGATGATAAGAAGGTAGCAAGAAAGTAGCTCACCGCAGAATGTAGACATGTTTTAGTAATGTTTAAGTAACTTTCCATGTCAAACTTGTTGATGTGTAGAGTTACTGCTTTATGATTGGTTAGAGTTATTAGATGGTTACTGGAACACGTAGGTTTCCTGGGTGGATAATGGGAGGAGATCAAAGGTAATAAATATAGTGGACCAAATGTCAGAGGGCACTTCTTCTACTTTCTTCTATTCTACTTCTACTTTTCTTCTTCTCTGCACTTTTCTACTTTTCAACGTCCTCTTCTTGGTCCGGATCGATCGACTTCCCTATTCACTTCAGAAGCTGGTCTACTGAATGATAGGTAACTATATTTAGCCTTAAGAGATGCGCAGGAATTCTAGTGTTGTGTATAAGCCAGAACCAGACAATCTTCAGGAATATATTAGAACCTTGTATGAGCAATACTGGGCTTTAAGACTGTATGTTTTATTTGCATGTGTATCCATTATTTTCATATTTGCATATGCAATTGTCGAGTATTCTTGGGGACTTTATTTGATGCTTACTTCCAATAAAACAGTTGATTCTTCAACAAATCTGACTCAGTCAATGTCTCTAAATCAGTGTTACCCAACAGGAGAACCCAGTATTAATAACTAAACGAGTTTCTATAGACACACATATAATTAGAGCCTCCATAAATAATCAATAATCAGTAATCAATAATCCTGTGGGCAACAAGACTGCCGCCACACACTTCCTCTGCCACAAACCATGGGGGAGGGCAAGGCATGCTGGGCTTGCCTTCACAAGTGACATGTCCCAGGCGAAGTGCTGGGGAAACTGGGCTCTCCGGGCTCCCTGCCAGGACTTATGATTTACAAAGGTTGCTTACCCCATCTATAGCACCTATGAATGGCAGGCCTGTCTGCTGGCATAGCTGGCTGCCGCCATTCATATGAGCAGGGGTTCTGTGGCTACCCATTGCTATGCATACACTTGGCTGGTTCAGCACAGAGCACTCCGGATTTTCCAGCAACGCTCTGCACGTGGCTCTGAGCAGGTGCTTGGTGGCTCACGGGAGCACTCATCCAGCCTCTCTAACTTCAGACAAGTGGTCAGATCCCTGGCTCCTGGGTGCCTGTGCAGGGTAGCCTCATTTGAAAACACCCACTGTCTGTGACTTGCAGAGCCTCTGCCACACCACCAGCCCTGAAGCTACACTACCACTGTGAGGTTGACCTCCTGTTGCTCCTCTGTAGCAGTTGGGTGGGTAATTCACACACCAACGGGGAGTACTATTGGGCTCTTTTCTGTGATAGCAGCTCTGAAAGAGAGATGTGTGTGTCTGGTGGCAGAAGTGGTTCTCCAGGAGTTCTTACCTCAAGCAGCAGCTTCATCTCCCCAGAGCACTGAGACACCAACTTTAGTGGCCTCTCTGACTCTCGGGGTTTGGCTTCAGCAGTAGCTTCAGTAGCCAAGGACTGGCAGTGGTGATTTCTGGCTTCCCAGGGCTTTCAACTTAGTTGTGGTAGCAGCCACAGCAGCTGCAGCTACTTTCCAGGTATGGTTGTGGAGGAAGGTTCGGTGTGTGAGCAGAATGTGTAATTAGGTGTGTGTGAAAGAGTACAAGTGCCTGCATGGTCATGCAAGTGTGTGTGGCTGGAGCAAGAGAGAATATAACATTCAAAGGGTGGGTGTGATTTGAGAGGGTGTAACTAAATGTGTGGAAACAAAAGGTGGGTATTGGAGCACATGTACACGTGTGTGATGACATCTGATTTAGTACAGGCATGTGAGGGCATTTAATTGGATTTAACTTGGGGATCAGGGGGCATTTCACTTACACTTTCGGTTCAATTTCTTTTACCTTGGCATTTGATTTGGACATTTGGGGGCATGTGATGGCATTTGATTTTGGTTCAGAAGTCCCCTTACTAAATTGAACCATATTTTCACCAAAATCAAATTTAGCAAATTTAAACAGTATAAATTACCTTTGGCCAGAGGTTGGGGACTTCTGAACCAGGAACAGGCAGGTACAGGGCCTTGTGTAGGGACTTACCAATTTATTGTGGCCCACCCAGCAGTTTTATACGGTATACCTTCTTGTAAAGGGAATCAAATTGTACAGTTCAATTCCTTGTTCCTGTGAAGTTTCTTAACATTGTACAAGTGTTCTGTACTCATAGCCCGCTCAACTTTGTTTGATCAGCAACTTTCATTAACCTCTCCTGGTCCATATGTTTGAAGATCAAAGCACTCAACCAACTTTACCTGCCTTTTAAGTGAAAGCACTGCAAAAAGAAAGTCATCAGGCTGGAATTAACTTCCCTAACGTCTCAAGCACCTTCAAATAGCCACAGAGTTCGCTGTTCGGCAAAGTAGTATTTCTGAGACTAGAGAGGAAAAACCTTTCTTGTCATATTGATTCCTTCATAAAATGGTTGAGCACAGAAAGTTGTGACCTAGCTGACAGCTATAAAAAACTGGAGAAAAGTTCTGAATTCTCACTAAATCAACTGCACAGAAACCGCAGTGTTGTCTCTGCTGTGGTTAGTCAGCAATTCTTTGAGAGGGTCTATCCAAATTAAATGAAATAAACACGCGCTGAAAGCATTTAATTTGATTAAGAAGGCATGTGGCCAGAGTTTGGCCTTACGACAATTGCTTTGCGCACTCCGCAGTGTAGAGCAGCCACAAATCTGGTGGATTTGGTGCTCTGAGGATCACCAGAGGACATTTTTGTTGTCCTGATGCCTCAGCAATCCCAGAATGGCCCCTGGGTGCTATGTGCAGCCTTAAATATGTTTATGCTGGGGGCACAATCCCATTCCTCAGCTGAATGCAGCTCAACCAGCTCAGAGAATCTGTCTCTCTGATGATTAATATGACACCTTCTAGCAGATCATCAAATGACACATCACTCCTACAAAAAAGCTAAACTTTACTGCAATTTTATAGTTGGGAACTGAAATGTTTCTTAAAATCCAGGAATTAAGTAATTGTTGTATTTTGCCCTTGCATAGGCCATTTCCTGAGAATCTCAAAAGCATTTTAGAAATTCTATTCACTTTTCAAAGCCAAAGGTCTGTTTTTGGGAGCTTGTATTTTGCAGCTCCTTAATGTAGGAATTTCACCATGAAGTCATAAGAGTTGTACTCATGGAACTACAGGATTAGACACTTGCGTGCTTTGGTTGGATTCTTTCACTCTTACTAATATTGAGTATTCACTTACTTACATAGTTATGTGCATGGACTTCAGCCGCAGAAGAACATATTCAATTTTTATCCTACCCTTCCCTCAAAGGCTCAGGGTGGCATACAAAAATATATAAAATACATATAAAAATAGAACATATGTACATAAACACAGAACATACATTTAGTATATGAGTGAAGAAGACTGTGGGCTTAAAGTCAATCTAGTGTAGCAGGACGATAAACAAAAGAGGGGCACAAATTATCCTGAGATGTGGTTACACTTACACAGCGTCATCTTTCACATATTTCACTTGGGGAACGATGTCCTGAAGGAAGGCTTGGGGAAAGAGCAGCACTGGACCAGACAGTTGTCAGTAAGCATTTGACAGAAGACAGGGGGTGAGGTTAGGTAGTAAAAAAGGATCAGGGAGGATGTTCCAGGTATGGGAAGAATGAGAGAAAAAAATCTAGAGTCACTAATAGGAGACAAAGGAAAGGAGCATCAAGTCAGTAAAACTGGTAGGACTTAATTTATTTTTATTTATTTATTTCAATTCATTTGTAACACGCCACTCTTGCTGAAGCGACTCGGGGTGGCTAACAGAATAAAACAATATAAATATACATATTAAAATTACAAAATTACAAAATCAACAAGGTCTGCAGCTAAACAACTACCCATTCTCCTGACTACCCCCCCCCCCCCAACACCTGACGGAATAACCAAGTTTTACATTGCCGCCGGAAAGCAAGGAAATCCAGGCTAAAGGCGGATCTCTGCCAGCAGTGCATTCCACAGCAATGGTGCGGCCGCCAAGAACATCCGCCTGTTCTTACGGACCCGCTGATATTGCGGGACCTCGAGGAGGGCGCTCCTGGATGACCCTGGGAAGGAGGCGGTCCCTCAGATAAGTGGGGCCCAGTCCGTTTAGGGCTTTAAAGGTCAAAACTAGCAACCTGAATCAGGCCCAGAAGACAATAGGCAGCCAGTGCAATGCCTGGAGCACTGGATGTTCCGTGGCCTGGTCAACAGGCGGGTTGCCATATTTTGCACCAGCTGCACTCTCCAAACCGTCACCATGGGCAGCCCCACATAGAGCGCATTACAGTAGTCTAGCCTAATGAATGCATAGATGATGGTGGCAAGATCAGAGTCTGAGACATATAGGTGGAGCCTCTTCACCAGATATAATTGGTGAAAGGTGCTCCTGGCCACAGCCAACACCTGAATATCCAGGCACAGTTGTGGTTCCAGGAGCAGACCCCCAGGTTCCACACAGAAGGAAACATTGGTAGGTGGACCCCCCTCAATAACTGGAGTTTTCCCCCTCCCCCAGATCACCGATCCCACCCACCATCACCTCTGTTTTGTCAGGATTGAGTTTCAGTTGGCACGACCTCATCCAGTCCTCCACAGCAGGCGAACACCAAGACAGCAATGAGACTACAGGGCCTGAGTCAGTTGAAAAAGATACAGTTGAGTGTCGTCTGCATATTGATGTTAGCAAACACCCCAAATGCACACAACCGCCCCAAGCAACTGCATATATACATTGAATAGGAGAGGGGATAGAATAGAACCCTTTGGTACCCCACACAGGAGGCTACCAGGGGTACAATCCCCTAGCACCACCTGCTGAGATCTCCCTGCTAGGTAGGAGCGGGAACATTGTAAAATGGTGCCGTCCTCCCTAGCCAGGTCCCATAGACGAGTCACCAGCATCTCATGCTTCACTGTATCAAATGCCACTGATAGATCTAATAGAACCAGCAGGGTCATACGACCCTTATCTACCAGGAGGTCGTCAACCAAGGCCACAAGCGCAGTCTCCATGCCATACCCCGGACAAAAGTCAGACTGTGTGGGATCCAGAAAACCGGTGCGATCTAGATGTGACTGCAGCTGCTGAGCCACTACCCACTCAATAACCTTTCCTAAAAGGGGAAGGTTAGAGACAGGCCAGTAACTTGCTGGGGCACCAGCGTCAAGCAATGTTTTTTTGAGAAGGGGCTGGACCACAGCTTCCTTGAGGCAGTCTGGCACCCTCCCGAAGGGAGGCGTTGATCACTCCGGCCAGCACCAGCACCAGTGTCTCGCTGGTGGCCTTAACCAACCAGTACGGGCAAGGATCTAATTCACAAGTCGTAGCCCAAACTGACTCTAGAACATCCACCGCCTTGGCAGATGTCACTGGTTGAAACTCATCCCACAAAATCAGACCCGACAGGGTATTTCTAACCTCTGGCTCTGCCACTGTCTCCAAAATGGTGGAGTCGAAGTCATACTGAATGCGAGCAATTTTGGCCACAATATACGCTAAAAACATGTCACAGCGGGCCTTGGACGAATCCAGTTCCAGGTGGAGATAGGCTGGTAGGGATGGGTGAACAGAACGCAGTTCGGATGTTCAGATGTTCGGTCCGAAACCCGGGTTCGGCTGTTCGGTTCGGCTGAACTTGGCCAAACAGCCGAAAATAGCGCTATCGAAACCAAATTCGAATTTTTTTTCCTGGTATTGGTATCATTTGACCCTGAAACCACCCCTGGTTTCCACCCCTGGTGCCAGGAAGTCTGCTCCTCAGCTGCCTCCCACTTCCAGTCATGTTTTTCCTGCCTTCCAGTCACATTTTCCCACCCCCGAACCCATCCAAACTCATCCGAACTTTTCGGCCATTTGAGTGTTTGGTTTGGACGTTCGGTTCTGTCGTCCGAACAGGCAAAGTTCGGTGCGAACTCCGAACCGCATTCGCACATCCCTACAGACTGGACTGACCAAGCCACACACCACCTGGAACAGCTCTGCTGGAAGTAACTGAACAGACGTTTTGAGAGCAATGAAGAACCGCTTTTTTGCTGCCTACACAGCCAGGCTCTCAAAAATGCTCTACATCGCAATCAGTCCTCTTGGGCATGAGTACAGCGACACTGTCACTCTAACCGTCTCCCCTTGCGCTTCAGATGCCCCAGGTCCTCTGTGAATCACGGTGACCTACAGTGATGAAACGCTGGGAGCAGACACCTAGGAGCTACCCGATCAATGGCCTCCACCAGCCAGCTGTTCCAAAAGGAGCAGACACCTAGGAGCTACCTGATCAATGGCCTCCACCAGCCAACTGTTCCAAAAGGCCATGAGGTCATTGATGGAGTGGCCATCGAGGTCTACAAGCAAATCCCCCAGGGCATTCTGGAATCCATACGTTTCCATAAGTCTCCAGGGGCAGACCATTCTGATAGGCCCTCCCCCACAGACAGGTAGATGTGTTGGGATGCGAGCCCACAGGAGGTAATGGTCCGACCACGGCAAGGGTGAACACATGACACCCCCAAACATTGGACCCCTTGCCTCAAAGTCAGTGCAGAAAATCAAGTCCAGAATATGGCCCCCTCATGCGTCGGGCTCCTCACCACCTGGGACAGCCCCATGGTTGCCATGAATTCCCGCTCCACCCCAAGCAATCCAGCTTCAGTGTGGATATTGAAGTCCCCCAAGACAATGAGCTTAGGAGACCTCAAGACCACATCCGAGACTACAGCAGCTAGAGCAGTCAGGGACACTGCTGTGCAGTGTGGAGTACGGTACACAAGCAGAATCCCCACTCTGTCCCCAGCCAGACCCCCCGGTCTGTCGGCCAAATCAAACACAAGATGGAGGCCCTCTATCCTGGACTCGGTCTGCACGAAAACCTCTGCGCAGTCAATGAATGATGGACTACCCATAGACTAGATGTGGGCAAGGTAAGATAAGATGTCTGAATGTGATAACAAAGGAGATTGGAAGTTAATAAAGAGATTTGAGGAGTGAAAGGGTAAGTAAGTTTCACATCTGATGTTCTGCCTGGCGTTGCTTTAGTTTTTAAATAACTTATACTCTCCCCACTTTAAATTTTGCACATCACTCATTGACCACCTCCTTCTACATCAGAATGTTTTACCTGGTGACACATTCAATTAGATTCTGAAGCATCAAATTGAGCAATTGATGTATTGGACTGAAGTAGATAATATATCCAGTCCAATGGCTTACTTAAATGATGTTGGCAAGGACAGATAAGAGGTCTTATCTTTGTCTTATGTGTCCAATATGATATAACTAGTTCAATAAAATATACATTCATTTCAACAGCTGACATGTCTTCTTTAGCAAATGATGGATCTGTTTCAGTAACTGACTTCTCTTTCTCACCAAGACATATTTCTGGATCATCAGATGAGACATCTGCTTCTGCAGAAGATCTGTAATTCCTGAGTAATTTACACTTGCTCAGTGAAATGTATAAACTATATCACCTTCCCCCAATAATATAATATTTAAGTGTGAGATGTGTGCATTTTGCCTGTGTTCTCATTCAACAGACAATGTATCAATTTCAATGTGTATTGCAGTCAAATTCCTTGGGAGTTTGCAAATGACTGGCTCTTTGAAGGAGCATATCCCAGAAAACAAAAGAGGTTATAAAGCACTTGGCATAGGGAGGGATACAATTTTAAATAAATAAAGATAAATGGGGATCTGACGTTTCTATTGTTGAAATAAATGGAAGTCATAAGGGAATCATTTACCAGGCAAAGCAATACATACATCCTGCATGAACATGGAACGCAGAAGGAAGATGGTTGGTGGCTTGCTTTGAATACCTGGGCTCAACCCTCTACCATATCTATGGGTCATCTCTACCATGGATTTCTTGTGTAATGTTAGACAAATGCCTTAGGCTGCAGTTCGTCAAACACTTACTCCAGAGTAGCACCAATGAAGTCAACGAGACAGACTGCTTCAGAGTAAGTGTTTTGAGAACTAAATCCAGGAAGCAGAATCCTCCAAGCAAACAGCACCAGTGCTAGCACTTAACATGGATACAAGTCCCATTTACTTACATGGATCTCACACCTGCTTTAAGCACTAGTGCCAGGACTAAAGGCCAGAAAGCCCTCAGTCCCTATTCCTCATTCTCCTCTCCAAAAAATCGAGGAATATAGAATGATTGTGAGGGGGCATTAGAAAGCATCATCCTCCACAATGTAGCTGAAACTTCAACAAAAGGTTGTAAATTATAGAACTGTCAACAGATTTTGAAGGTTAACATTATTATTCTGGGACTTATTTTGCAATTCAGCGTAGAAGGTCCTTGAATCTGTGCAAAGCCTCACCAAGTTCAGCTGCATAAATGTTAGGATAAGAGTCCACCCACATGAATCAGATTGTTCAAAACTTTTGTTTAAGATGTTTGCTCTTAACTGACTTTTTTATTTCCCCCCCAATCTAAGCAACATGCATTTTAGAAATATGAAACTTTTTAAAAATGAACCAATTTTAAAAGTATATTGACTTCTCAGATTTGTTCTGTATTGTTAAAAATATTCCTTCTAGATGTGAGCTGAATGATGCTTTTATTATACAGAAACTCACCTGGCTCTTTCTAAATTGATTCTCTTTTATTTCAAATATGTCTTATGATCGCCACAACTCTCAAACATACTGTGTCATTGTTACATTACAATGTACTGACAACTCTATCTGGACAACAGGAATGGCCCCCAAGGTGTCTAAATAAAGCTTGCTACTGTGCCGGAGAGAATGGCCTCACTCATTGGATCCACTGGTTTCAATTTTTGCAGTGTTGAGTGCATCCCCTTTCAGTGACACACAAAATGATTTCTATAGTTTACTGGTTGAAATTTTCTAACTAAATCAGAACAACAGATTGCTCTTCAAGAACATTACCGTTTTCATGGTGCTTTGTTTTGACAGAGCACCAATAAACTTGCCTTGACTTATGGATTCCATAAGAGCATTTGGACCATTTGTGAAGTACTTTGTATCCTTTGGGACAAACATTACTGTAAACATGTAAGGTATATAATTTCTTCTGCCCCATATTTTATTTATTAGAAAGGCTATCAGCTGGCATCTTCTATATTCAGTCATCATTTGACTAAAGATTTAGGTTAGTTTGTGTATTAATGGAAAGCAGGAATCTAGGGCGCATTTACAGCAAGGTTCATCATGTATCATTGTCACCAATGCACCAGTCCCAATACCCTTGTTCACTAGTGTCAAATTCCATAGGTCTGTATCATACCTCTTCAGCCAAGCTCCATTTTAATTCATGTTCCCAGACATCGCTCCTGCTGCTCCAGAATGCACTGGCTCATCTAATGCATCACTTTCTACTGTAGCACATTAGTCATATACTTTTTCTGAAGCAACTTCTCAGGTGTTTTCAGCTCTGATAAAGTAGTAACCACTCTTCCATTTGTCCTGCAAACTATATTCACCTTTCTGACACAGCTTTGAGTAATGAGAGCTTAGTAGTCGGTCACACCATTAATTCTGCCCCAAGTCAACAACTTAATACCACATCTGCTCTTCTGTTTACATTGCCTCATAGTGGTATGTTGTTTCTCTCTTTCTAATCAAAGATCAGTGCCAGAAATTCCTGGAGTAGAGAGGAGATATTTTCTCTTGGGAGTCCAAAAAGGAATTCAATAAGCAAAGGCACATGGTTACAGTAACTCAACATACAAATTTTACTTTTAAACTCCTCTTGCAGAAATGTGATAGAGGAGGAAGTCTCTAGGAATGAGTAATTCGTTTTTGTTATAACGCCTATCTGTGCAGAAGGTGGCCCCTATGTATAAACCACTTAATCCCGTGGATCCAGGATCATACTATCTTTTTGTGTGGCAAGACGCCAGTGAACGTACAGCCTTTCTCAAAATGAGAATAAATATGTTCCCCTCGGCAGTACTGGAAGGCCGTTATAGGAGGATCCCGTGGACCTTGCGCCTATGCCCCCTATGCCATCTGGGGGAGGTAGATACCACAGACCTTATGCTTTTCCAGTGCCCCGTTTTGGTAGGCCCCAGATGCAAATTTCTGGGGAGGCCCCTTCTACGTCTTGGCTCTCCACCAATGGACACCACAAGGCTACTGAGTCCCTATGACACAGAACTAACTAGGTGTAAGGTTGGGGAAACCTTACACGGGCCTGTAAGGGGGGGGGTCGCCTTACAGAGGGATCTGGGGTCAAACAGACAGATGTAGTCCCAAGCGTTACCCACCCAGGAGCGCACAGTTGCAAGGCAGTGCCTCGGATAACTACCCTCAGGATAGAGTAGGGCCTTAGAATCCAAGGATCCCCAGCCTAGATCATCACAGGGTATCTGGGTGGAGCGCAAGCCTTGAACCACTCCTGGGTGCCCAAGCGTTCGGGGGGCCCAGGTCCAGGGGAACACCGTGAGGGGGAGTTGTGCAAGGGCAGCGGGGTGAGGACCCGTAAGGGGGACAAAGGAGGAGGTCAGGACAACCACACTGCGGGCCCCAGGGCACCTTAGTGCAGGGAGGCCAGGGACACTTACCCCACACACCGTTGCCCACTCGCTCGCACCTGTAATCGCACTCCAGTCAGACCCAGTCACTCTCGCACTCGCACTCTCTCTCTCTCTCTCTCTCTCTCTCTCTCTCTCTCTCTGTAGCTCAAGCAGTAGCACACGTAAGGGGGGCCAGTCTCACAGGCAGAGCACTGTTCACCAGCAAGGTGAGCGTGCCTCTGCCTGCCTTATAAGCCCCACAAGGGGGAGGGGGCGGAGCCGGAGGCGCTCCGAACGTCGAGGCCCTCCCAGAGGCATGCACTCAGGGCCTGCAGCTGTGTGCGCTGGCGCCGCCCCAGCCTCGGCGTTCCGAGGCTCTGCAGGGGGCGGGGCCAGCTCCCGTGGTGCGTGCGGGGGCTCGGCCTCTCCTGCACTTCCGGGTTGCGGCCTCAGTATTGCGGGCGGCGGTCCCGCTGGCGGCGCGGGCATCAGGTGCGTCGGGGGGGCTTCTGCTAGATGCAGCGTCGGGGGCGGCCCTGTAGGGGCTCTTGGTGTCCCGTGGGGGCGAAGCCTGACAGCACCCCCCCTCCAAAGGCGGCGGACTCCGGTGGGCCGTGGCTTCAGGGGGTATCGGGCGTGAAAATAGCGCAGGAGACGAGGTGCATGGACGTCTGCTGCTTTTTCCCAGGAACGTTCGGCTGGGCCATATCCCTTCCAGTCGATCAAGTAGTACAATTGTCCACGACTCCGGCGGGCATCTAGAATGGAGCGAACTTCGTACTCTGGTTCGGTGTCTTGGGGCGGTACCACGGGCGGTGTGGGTTTGCGGGGAGCCGTGGCAGGTTTTAGAAGGGCTACATGAAAGGACGGGTGAATGCGAAAGTGAGGAGGCAATTGTACTTTATATGTAACATTATTAATTTTGCGCATGATCTGGAAAGGACCCATATAACGGTAGTCGAGCTTCGTGGAAGGTCGCTGGGAGGCATAGTGGCGTCGGTCGATCCAGACCCAGTCGCCGGGTTGGTAGTCGGGGGCGGGGCGACGGTGCGCATCAGCGTGCCGTTGATACTGGTGTCGAGCTCGTTGGAGGGTAGTGGTAGCTGTGGCTTGGGCGTGGTGGATTTGTTGAATGAGGGCCCCCGCCGCCGGGAGGGTCAATGGGGCCACTTCGGGTAGACAAATGCGGGGGTGATAGCCATAGGTGACGTGAAACGGTGAGGTTCCAATGGAGGCGTGGAGGGCGTTGTTATATACAAACTCGGCCAACGGGAGGAGGTGGAACCAATCGTCCTGGAGATAGTCGGTGTAGCAACGTAAGTATTGCTCCAATGTTTGGTTCGTACGTTCCACCTGTCCATTGGCTTGGGGGTGATATGCAGAGGTGAGGTTACTCTTTACTTGGAGGCTAGCCAACAACCCTTTCCAGAAGCGCGAAGTAAACTGGGTGCCGCGGTCCGTGATGATCTCTAGGGGCATTCCATGAAGACGGACGATGTGCTGTAAGAACAATTGGGCCGTCTGGACGGCAGTTGGGAGTTGGGTGCAGGCCACGAAATGCCCCATTTTAGAGAAATGGTCCACTATCACAAGGATGACTGTATATCCCTGCGAATTGGGTAGGTCCACGATGAAATCCAGTCCTACTCGCTGCCATGGTCCCTTGGCCTGTGGCAATAGCTGGAGTAGGCCTTGAGGGTTTTGGCGTGGGGTCTTGGTGCGGGCGCACATGTCACAAGCAGAGACATATTTAGTCACATCCTTACGTAGGGACGGCCACCAGAAATGGCGCTGTAACAAATGACACGTCCGTTTAACTCCGGGGTGCCCCGCCAGGGGGGCATCATGGTGTCCCCACAATATGGCGGCCCGAGCGGCCGGGGGGACCACGATTTTTCCCTGGTAGTAATAGAGTCCTGTATGGGTATCTTGGGTGGCTTCGGGGCAGCCGGAACCCTGTTCCGCGGAGGTTTTTTGTAACAATTGCAACGAAGGGAGCGTAGCAAGAAAGACTCTTTGGTTAAGAAGTAGTTCACCCCGTTTTTCGGGAGGGTCCCCGGCTTCGGTACAGCGGGATAAGGCATCGGCCAGTACGTTTAGATGTCCGGGTCGATACACTATGTGAAAATTGAAGCGGGCGAAAAATAACGCCCAACGTCCATGGCGTGCGTTCGTGATACGAGCGGTCTGTAAGTATGTTAGGTTACGGTGATCAGTGAGGACCGTAACCGGGTGGTCCGTTCCCTCCAGGTAATGCCTCCACGCGGCAAAGGCTTCTTTAATGGCTAGGAGCTCTCGATCAAAGATCGTATAATTTTTTTCCGCGCTGGAAAGCTGCCGTGAGTAATAGGCGCACGGCAGAAGTTGGGGGTTCTGGGGGCTCGCTTGAAGGAGGACGGCACCTAATGCTACACTTGAAGCGTCGGTTTCCACCGTAAATGGCTGGTCAAAGTTTGGGTATTGCAGGAGCGGGCTTCGGGTGAAGGCTCCCTTTAGTTTAACGAACGCCTCTTGTTGGGAAGTAGTCCACTGGTATGGTACGTCCTTTCGCAGGAGTCGGGTGAGGGGTTCCGTAACACGAGCATAATTGGGAATGTATTGACGATAATAATTTGTCGTCCCTAAAAAACGTTGGAGAGCCTTCACGGAGTCCGGGGGAACCCAATTTATGATGGCCGTGACTTTTCCTGGTTCCATTTCGATCCCTTGGGGGGAAATAACAAATCCCAGAAACTGGACCGTTTCTTGGTGAAAGGTACATTTCTCCAATTTGCAAAACAGACGGTGGTGTAGCAAACGTTCTAGTACCTTCCGCACATGTTGCACATGCTCGTGTCGGGAAGTGGAAAAGATAAGAATATCGTCGAGGTACGCAATGACGAATTTATCCAACATGTCCCGAAGGACATCATTTATGAGGTGCTGAAAGGTCGCCGGGGCATTGGCCAACCCAAACGGCATAACTCGATATTCGTAATGTCCATACCGGGTGCGGAAGGCGGTTTTCCACTCGTCGCCCTCCCGCACTCGTAATAGATTATAGGCGCCCCGGAGGTCCAGTTTGGTAAATATCGTGGCGCCTTGCAGGCGGTCCAGAAGCTCCGGTATCAACGGCAGGGGGTAACGGTTCTTGACCGTAAGGGCATTTAGCCCTCGGTAGTCTATACACGGCCGAAGCCCCCCATCCTTTTTTGTCACAAAGAATATTGGTGCTCCGGCAGGGGAAGAGGAGTGGCGGATGAATCCATTACGAAGGTTATCCTCAATGTATTGTTTTAGCGTTTGTAGTTCGGGCTTGGATAAGGCATACAGCCGTCCGTAGGGTGGTTCTGCTCCCGGGACCAAGTCTATGGGGCAATCATAGGCCCGGTGCGGTGGGAGGACCGCGGCCTCCTTTTTATCAAAAACTTCCTGGAGGTCCGTATAGGCAGGGGGAATCTCGGAACTAGAACTACTCATTGCCACTTTCCCTCGATGGCCAGACGAGGCCTCAGAGGGTGCAGGAACCAGACACGTCTTTTGGCATCCTGGACCCCTTACGGTTATGGTGTGGCGTTCCCAGTCAATTTGAGGGTTGTGGCGATGCAACCAGGGTAACCCGAGGACCACCGGAAAGAGGGGTGTAGCCACAAGGTCGAATTGTAGGTCTTCCTTGTGGTCCCCATAGTCCACCCGCAAAGGCCGGGTTTGGAATATTATTGGTCCGGAGGTCAACAACGAACCGTCAATCGAATGTACCGGTTCGGGGGGTACCCGAGGTTGTCGAGGAATCTTTTGTTGTTCCCCCCAAGTTAAATCCATAAAGTTCCCGGAGGCCCCGGAATCTATCATGGCCCAGACCACCTGGCTGTGCTGTGGCCCGACGGTGATGGTGACGAGGATCTTGAGGTGGTCCCGTCGTTGGTTGTCTGCGGGCGCCTCCAGTCGCGGGCGCACCAGGGGGGGCGTGTGGGCCTCGAGGGTTCCCCCTATCGTTCTCGAGGCCGAGCTTTTCCCGCAGCCCGTGCAGCGTCCGTCAAGGCAGGACAATTCCGGGCGAAGTGGGATGGCTCTCCACAATAATAACATTGCCGCAGATTCCGCCGGGTCTCTCGTTCCGTCGCCGTTAGGGGCCCCCTGGAGGCCCCGACCTGCATAGGTTCGACCTCTTCCCTCTTGGGCGTCTCTGCCCTGGGGGCTACCGGGGGTCCCACTCGTGGGACCATTCCCCGGTATGGTTCCTGTCGTCGTTCCCTCTTTCGTTCCGTCAATCTCTGATCGATTTGGACGGTGAGATTTACCAACGCCCCCCACGTCGCAGGGGGGGCGACAAAAGCCAACTGATCTTTCAGTTCGTCGTTCAGCCCTTTCCTGAAGAGAACCCGAAGGACATGATCGGGCCAATTTAGTTCTACGGCTAGTTGCTGGAACCGAGTCACGTAATCCACCAACGCCCCTTTCCCCTGATTTACGTGCATGATGGCCGCCTCGGCTTCCTGGGCCCGATGGGGGTCATCAAACAAGAACGCCAGTTCTTTCAAAAACTCCTCATAATTCTGCAGCAGGGGGCTGGCTTTGATTAGTAGTGGGGTAGCCCAATCTAGTGCCGCCCCTTCTAATAAGCCGATCACAAACGCCACTTTGCGTTGATCGGTATTATACGTTAGGGGCTGAATGGCGAACGTTAAGTTACACAAGGCAATAAACCCCGCGAATTTATGTCGGGCACCCGTAAATTTAGAAATAACCGGTCCCTTCGGCTCCCGGCCCAGGGCCATGGGTAAATCTCCGAGGGCGGGCCCCTGTGGGCCCTGGGGAACTAGGGCCGGGGCCGCCGCCCCGTCCCCTGTAACCTGCTGTTCCTTTAACTCCTTAACCTCCATTGCAATGGCCTGGACGGCCCGGGTCAGCTCCTGGACCTCGGCCATTAGGCGTTCCATGAGGTTGAGCTGGTGAAACTGTAAGGTTGGGGAAACCTTACACGGGCCTGTAAGGGGGGGGGCCGCCTTACAGAGGGATCTGGGGTCAAACAGACAGACGTAGTCCCAAGCGTTACCCACCCAGGAGAGTACAGTTGCAAGGCAGTGCCTCGGATAACTACCCTCAGGATAGAGTAGGGCCTTAGAATCCAAGGATCCCCAGCCTAGATCATCACAGGGTATCTGGGTGGAGCGCAAGCCTTGAACCACTCCTGGGTGCCCAAGCGTTCGGGGGGCCCAGGTCCAGGGGAACACCGTGAGGGGGAGTTGGTGCAAGGGCAGCGGGGTGAGGACCCTTACGGGAGACGGGGAGGAGGTCAGGACAACCACACGGCGGGTCCCAGGGCACCCTAGTGCAGGGAGGCCAGGGACACTTACCCCACGCACCTTGTCCACTCGCTCGCACCCGTATACGATAATCCAGTCAGGCACACAGTCTCTCTCTCTCTCTCTCTCTCTCTCTCTCTCTCTTTCCTTAGCTCAAAGCAGTAGCACACGTAATGGGGGCCAGTCTCACAGGCAGAGCACTGTTCACCAGCAAGGTGAGCGTGTCTCTGCCTGCCTTATAAGCCCCACAAGGGGGAAGGGGCGGAGCCGGAGGCGCTCCGAACGGCGGGGCCCTCCCAGAGGCATGCGTTCAGGGCCTACAGCTGTGTGTGCTGGCGCCGCCCCAGCCTCGGCGTTCCGAGGCTCTGCAGGGGGCGGGGCCAGCTCCCGTGGTGCGTGCAGGGGCTCGGCTTCTCCTGCACTTCCGGGTTGTGGCCTCAGTGTTGCGGGCGGCGGTCCCGCTGGCGGCGCAGGTATCGGGTGCGTCGGGGGGGTTTCTGCTGTGGGCGGCGTCGGGGGCGGCCTTGCAGGGGCTCTTTGTGTCCCGTGGGGGCGAAGCCTGACACTAGGTCTGTGGCTAGGTTCTGTGTAGTGATCCAAGGCATCCGTCAACCATTCTTGGGATCCCACTGAAAGTTAGTATTTATATTTAAGACCTAATGCCTCTCCCTATCCACATTAGATGGGAGACAAAGACGTTACAGCCAGGAATGTATATGCAGTTTTTTGCAAAACAACATAATTCCACTGCTTGTAAAATCTGATTCCTTTATCAAATCTTTATGAAATTTGCTACATAATGCCTTCCATTGGCGGTACAAGCTCTCCCTGTTCCATCCAAATATAATGAAAAACAAAAAGGTTACAGCCAAAAATGTGTTTTCTATTGAAACCAATGGAAAACAAAAATGAAAGCAAAAACAAAAACAAAATTTTGATATTTATGAAAACAAAAGATTTAAATAACAAAAACAAATAATGACATGGGTCCCTGGTGCACACCTCTAGAAGTCTCCACAAGAATGTCTTCTCTCACTGGGAGCCTGGATGGCACCACAATCTTTACAGGGGGACGTCAAGGCTGATCGGAAGACTTGGGAGGGCTGCTGCTTAGGAAGACCCCAATTTGAATAAACTGGGGAGGAACAATAATTGAAACCTGAGGCTGGGCCCACCACAGTCTCCCTAAATCATTGATCTGCCCCATTCAACAAGACCTCTGGAACAATACTGCTGACGTGACCAAGCTCTCGCAAACTTCTGTGCAGAATAAGGGCAGGAGGAGATTTCTGTCTAGAGGATACCTTCTCCTACGTATGGATTAAATGGGCAGAGTCTGACCCAGCTGACTGTGTTTTTTTCTGAAGTTCACATACTGAATCCTCCTCCGTTTCCTTTACATAGAACTCAGCAGCTCCAATAGCTGCACATATTCCCAGGCTGCAAAAAAATGAAATAAAAAGGAAACGCAGCAAAAATATTGCAAGTGTTCTCTCTGCGGCTATTTTAACTCTCTCTCACACCTAATGGAAAATAATAACCTACCCTGAGTACAAACGGCATATTCAATATTTGGAAAAATATACGTAATGTGCATTTAATTATATCTGCAGCTAGACATCATTCAGTATTAAAAGTGGAAGAGGGAATGTTAACTACATGACTTTCAGAACCAAAGGGATGGTGGCTGAATGTTGGAAGCACTCAACTACACCTCTGAAGATCAAGGGTTTCAATCCTGTTTAATCTCACCAAGATTGCTGCCTCCGGTCTGCTCACCTGCAAATGGACGACCCACTGGGATGGGCAAGTGAACGGTGGTCAGATGTGCTGGCTGCATAAAGTGGTATGCCTTAACCACACCTGCTCGATGGGCCACAGGACTTGGGATTGACTTTGACTTAATATATTTCAAATGCTTTGCTAGAAATATTTCCTAACACCCTGGAGATCAAGCATATAGGCCATTTTCAAACAAGACACTCTCCACCCACTATACATGTTGCAGGGCTCCAGTGTTGCCCTATGGGTGCCCAGTAACATGTATGGGTGGGAGGTGGGTGGAGAGTGTCTTGTCTGAAAATGTCCATAGCGTTAGACCATTGTGGGGGAGTAAATGGGCAAAGTTCATATACAACAACTGATAATTTGGCCTAATACTTATTACTGGAAATACCTTGACAAGCTGTGGCCACCTACAAAGAGAGAGGAAGGTCATCTGTAGGGATTCATTGGGTGAAAACAGACATGACACTAACCACCCTTTAACCACCCTTGGTGGTTATTTATGCATGTTGCAGGGCTGCACTGGGCACCAATACAGCCCTGCAACATGCATAACTAACCACCAAGGGTGGTTAAAGGGTGGTGGTTAGCGTAATGTCTGTTTTCACTCAATGTCAGCACCAAAGCATACACGACTAAAACTGAATAAAATGAAGATTCTGTTAGCTATAAGTAGTGGATTCTTACAAATACCAGAACCAGACACTTAAGGGAGTCAAAAAGCACACCCACTAAACCAGTATAAAACAATATATTAATCTTTTTCCTTCTGGTGGTTTTCATAGTTTGGATTGTTTTATTGCTGGAGGAGGCCATTGACAGCGTGGCTCCGAGGTGCCTTCTGCCTCGGTCTCGTCACCGCAGGACCCCTTGGTTTACTGAGGGACTGCGGTGTATGAAGCGTGTGGGCAGGAGGCTAGAGCGACACTGGCGTCGGACTCGATCTGTCTCCGATCGTCTTCTCCATAGGGCCCATTTGCGGTCCTATGTTGAGGCTGTGAGGACGGCGAGGAAGGAATTCCTCGCGGTCCTCATAGCGTCTGCGAAGTCGCGTCCAGCGGAGCTGTTTCGGGTGGTGCGGGGGCTGGTTAGTCCGGCCTCCCTCCGCCTGGATGGGGACTTGTCCCGGGCCCGCTGTGAGGAGTTTGTCATCTACTTCGCAGACAAGATTGCTCGGATTCAGGCCGATTTCGACGCTGGGTTGATAGCAGTAGGGGAAGAGCGCGGGGGGGCGGAGGGTCCGTCTGGTCCATCTTTATGGGGTGAGTTTCAGGAAGTGACGCCGGCCGATGTGGTGGATGTCCTGGGGTCTGTGAGGGCCACGTGTTGTCAACTGGATCCGTGCCCGTCCTGGTTAATAAAAGCTTCCGGGGAGACGTTGGGGACGGTGCTGGCGAGGGTAGTGAATGCGTCCCTTCGGCAGGGGAGGTTGTCGCCTTGCCTAAAAGAGGCTGTGGTGCGCCCCCTGCTGAAAAAACCATCGTTGGACGTAGACGCGCTCGCCAGCTACCGACCTGTCTCTAACCTTCCCTTTTTAGGGAAGGTTATTGAGCGGGCAGTGGCGCTCCAGCTCCAGGGTCATCTAGATAATATCGGGCTCCTTGACCCTTTTCAATCTGGGTTCCGCCCCGGCTATGGCACCGAGACGGCGTTGGTGGCCTTGGTGGACGACCTCCGCCGGGAGATGGATGCGGGATGTTCGACATTTCTCATCCTGCTCGATCTCTCGGCCGCTTTTGACACCGTGGACCATGGGCTGCTGTTGAGACGACTGCGTGACCGGGGGGGTCTGGACGGGACTGTTCTTGAATGGTTCCGTTCATTCCTCTCGGGGAGGAGCCAGCGGGTGGTGTTGGGGGAGGAAACATCGAGCCCCCGCGCCTTACCGTGTGGCGTTCCGCAGGGATCGATCTTGTCTCCATTATTATTTAACATCTATATGCAGCCCTTGGGGGAGGTCGTGAGAGGGTTCGGGGTGCGATGTCACCAGTATGCTGATGATACTCAGCTGTACCTCTCGTTTTCTACCGACCCAGACCCTGCTGTCTCGGTGCTATCCCAATGTTTGGAGGCCGTGGCGGATTGGATGCGGCGGAGCAGACTGAAGCTCAACCCAGATAAGACGGAGGTGATGGTGGTGGGGAGGGCGAAGGGGGTGGTGGCCCCCCTGGTTGGGGGGGTTTGCCCCCCTGTAGCTCAGCAGGTCCGGAGTCTGGGGGTCATATTGGACGCAGACCTGCGGCTGGAGCGGCAGGTGGAGGCAGTCGCTAAGGCTGCCTTCCGCCAGCTTTATCTGGTACGTAGGCTGCGTCCGTATGTCTCTGGCCCGGACCTGGCCTCCCTCATCCATGCCTTCGTCACCTCGCGGCTCGACTACTGTAACGCGCTCTACGTGGGGCTTCCCTTGTTCTTGGCCCGGAGGCTGCAGCTGGTGCAGAATGCGGCGGCCCGTCTTCTTACGGGGACGGGTCGCCGGGAGCACATTACACCGGTGCTCCGAGCGCTGCACTGGCTGCCGATAGTGTGCCGGGCCAAGTTCAAGGTCCTAGTAATGATCTATAAAGCCCTATACGGCCTTGGCCCCTCTTACCTTAGGGACCGCCTCGCCCTTCGCGCCCCGGAACGACTCCTGCGGTCTGCCGGGGGTGCCCTCCTGGAGGTCCCCCGTGTTAAGCGGGGGGCCACGATGGAGCGAGCATTCTCGGTGGTAGGGCCGCGGCTGTGGAACTCCCTTCCGGAGGAAGCTCGCCTGGCCCCAAGCCTTTTGACATTTCGGCGGAACTGTAAGACCTGGCTGTTTGCCCAGGCCTTCGGGAGGGAGGGGTGATTTTAATCCCCCGCCCATTTATTTATTTACTATTGTCTTTTAGCCCTGTTTTATTGATGCATTTTATATTTATATTTTAATTGATTTTAATTGTTTTATCATTGTTGTTAGCCGCCCCGAGCTGCTTTGCAGGAGGGGGCGGGATATAAATCTATAAAATAAATAAATAAATAAATAAATTTTTATTTGGGTGGGTTTTTTTTAGGAACAGTTAAATAAGCAACCATCAGTTGCTTAGTTCGTATATCCCAGTTTCAAGGTTTCTGATCACACCAATATTAGATGGGACTTAAAATAACAGCATAGTAGTTGATTCAGAACATCAAAATTAAACAAAGAAACGCCCACGAAAAACACAATACTAACTTTTGCTTTGCCCTGATATTTAAATAGTAGGTATTTTTTCTTAATACCATTTTCTTTCTCCCCCAACCCCCTCCCGCCAAAAAAAGAGAGCGACAAAGAGAGAAGATCAAGTGAAAGACTCTGAGGGCCATTTGCCCAAATCAGTAAGATGGATATGGTCTTATAAAGGAGATCTGAGTTAGGCCATTTGACCTGGCTATCACACTATTACAGAAATTGAAGGAAAAAAATACACAACATATGAACCATTCCCATAAGCAAAACTGGAAAGTCATCAACACTCAACTTTGTTGACTAATAAACTTTCATTCTCACAAAGTATAACTTGTCCATTGTATATTCATGTGTAGACCAAGAACAGGAAATACACAAAAGGCACTGAAAAACAGAAAACTACATACTCTTCTCTTTCAGATTCAATGTTTGGTTATGGTCCAAAGAGTGTCCACTTGAGAGGAGCTTCTTCCAACAGATCTTTGTACATGTTCCATGTCTAATGTAGTTACTTTACTAACAATAAGTTATACTGTATTCTCCAGTGTGGACTTTTACTTTAAATGATGGTAAAATATACCCTTCCCTAAAATATACTCCCTCCAAATGAGCTTTGCTCCTTTTTACTCCTGTTTATTTATTTTATGTATTTATTTATTCGATTTATACCCCACCCCTCCTGAACACAGCTCAGGGCGGCTTCCAACAATAAAAACAATAAATATAAAACAATTTAAAACATATAAAAATACAATCTCAATATTAAGAACAGGGCCCAGGATACATAAAAAAATAAATAGGGTAGGGGCGATAAAAAATCCACTAAACTCTCCCCCCCTCCCCAAAGGCCTGGGCGAACAGCCAGGTTTTACACCTTCACCGGAATATCAAAAGGCTTGGGGCCAGGCGAGCTTCCTCCAGTAGGGAGTTCCAAAGACGTGGCCCGGCCACTGAGAATGCCCTCTCCATTGTGGCCCCCCGCTTAACACGGGGGACCTCCAAGAAGGCACCCCCGGCAGACCGAAGGAGCCGCTCCGGGGTGCGGAGGGCGAGGCGGTCCCTGAGGTATGAGGGGCCGAGACCATGAAGGGCTTTGTAAATCAATACCAACACCTTGAACCTGGCTCGGCACGCTATTGGCAACAAGTGCTGAGCCCGGAGCACAGGTGTTATGTGCTCCCGACGACCCGTCCCCAAAAGGAGACGGGCCGCCGAATTCTGCACTAGCTGCAGCCTCTGAACCAGGCACAAGGGAAGCCCCACGTAGAGCGCGTTGCAGTAGTCCAGTCTCGAGGTGATGAAGGCATGGATGAGGGAGGCCAGGTCCGGGCCGGAGACGAACAGACGCAGCCTCCATACCAGATGCAACTGGTGAAAGGCAGC
>QEPC01011841.1:1101548-1196934 GCA_003113815.1 Sphenodon punctatus
CCCTCTAACCACCCCTCCTACACCCCCCACCCCACCTCCCTAGCCCTGAACAAAAAAACCCCACCAAACGTCCCCCGCCACCCCCTGCGGCCCCTGTTAAAACACTATTCAACTAATATAGGCTCTGGGAGTGACACTGGAGTTCTACTATAGCTCACATATCAGGGTTAGGTTAGGATTAGGAGTTTTTTGGCACAGCCGCCTACAGGCTATAATGCGCCAAACACAAGCTTATAGAACGAGAAAGATCAGGGGTTGACCAAAAATGTCCCCAGGGTCCATACAGAGACCGCCACTATAGTGAAAGGACTCGGAGAAACAAAAGTGAAAAACGGGTTGGGAAAACAGAAAGCTAGCTAGGTAAAGAAAACGTATCCACTGAGAACCAAAAAGGTCCTCCCATAAAAAGTGGTATAATAGACAAGCACAACAGACAGGGCAGGAGGGCAAAGTAGATCAGGATTAGGAAGAATGGCTTAATGGGAGTTGAGAGGTTAAATCTGACCCAATTTCAGACCTCTTTTGTGACTCTGGACAAGTAGCGTAGGCCATTTTTAAATGAGAAGCAACCACACAGCTCCACCCATCCCACACACATCCAAACACCCATCTGAACGCGGTGTGGGGGGGGCGTGTACGCTCCCGTGACCTATGAACCACTCATCCATGGCTACCACTCACAGAGCATCGGAGAAAAATCCAGACCGCTCCGTGCGGGGGAATGTTAACATGTGCGTTGGTAGGGGCACACACGCATCCCTGCCCCATTTGAATCCCTCCACACTCACCCCATGTGGGTAGGTGGTTTGGGGCCATCCCACTCAGTGCACATGGACCCCAACCCCCAGCCATGCTAGTTTTAAAATGGCCATAGTCTACCTTGCATTTCACTTGCCTATATGTGGAACTGGGATGTACTTCACAGGGGTTTGTGAGCATAAAATCCTATCATAGTTGCAAAGTGCTTAGAGGCTAAGGTGATGAGGTCCATACGAATACGTTGATAAGCCAGGTAACCATTCATGTTTTACACATTCTTTACCTAAATGTACAATAAGCAATCATAACTGTTATCAGCGATACAGATATGGAAAACTGTAGCACAAAGAAAAGTGACTTGTCCAAAGATAGTCAATGGCAGAGCAGAGAGGAGTGGTCAGCTCTTTTTAAGTAGAGCATTGGAACAATCTACTGGAACAAAATTACAGTTATAAACTGAAATAAATTAGCCTGATTTCCAGATCTCAAGTGATTTTGATGCTGATGGTTTGTTGGGCTAGCAGTTAGGGAGGGAAAACATCTTTACTTTTTAACTGAGTACATTTGAGAGGCAAAGAACTCCACAACGCCAGTTTAAATAGTCACTGAGGCAGAACTTGATTTTGAGGATTACATCGACAAAAACAGATGGAGATAAACCACTAAACAATGGAGAGCATTATTTAACTTTGCCATGTAATAAAGTATGAACTGTTCCATGTGAACCATTGGTTTTTTATTACACAGGGAAAATAGCAAAAAATAAAATATGGCATATTTCAGTTAAAAATAATAATCAAGGGTTTGGCACTAACACCAATGAACTCAGCAACACTGGAACCTGTCCTTCAAAAGGATAAAGACAACTGTATTTGCATACCCCTTATCCACAGTCTTGGGTTTTCAGTAAATAGACACCTCTGTTTCTGTACTTTTCATATTATCTCTCAGAAACACAAATTTCCTTCCTTGCTTCAGAGTTACGACACTTATGTCTGGGGGTGGGGGGAAGAGGGGAACAAGTAATCCGCTTTCTTATATTTGCAACTATATCCCATTTTTCTCAACTGCTGAGACCAAAGTCATAACTGATGTGTTAGCAAGAAAGGTTTCAGATTATAGTTATTTCCATAGAATGGCCGATTGGGTGGGCTACTCTGAAGGAGTATTTTGCTTAACTATCCTAGCCTCATTAAGAACACAAAGTATCGTCTCATAATTTGAAAATCCACTTTGTTAGTCCAATTGATCTCTATGGCTCTACTCAAGGGTGTTAAACTAAAGTGTGTACTTAAACACTTTGCACGATGGGGTTGGAGTGGTCAGCATTTTGAAGAGTGGGCCACTGTTCTAAATGTTAATTAAACAAACATACTCGTGACGATATTTGCTGTGAAAAAAACCAAAATGAATTCTGAGTATGTGTGTTTAAAACATCAATATAGGAGTGTGTCGTCAATTTACGTGCCAAGTTAACTTATCTGGCACACGCTATCCAATTTTCTTACCCAGACCTTCCATGTGTTTATTTCACATGTAGTTACTCATTGTCCTGTTTAGACTATGCCATCAAACATTTTGTATCGTTGGTAAATTTCACCAATTCAGTGAGTGAATACTTCCTCTTCTAAATGATAAATTCTTTGCATTCACACAAAACACTGACCCCTCCAGGCAGTTTACCCAGAGGTAAAGTCATTTTATCAGACTGCTCCTACCTGAGGGAAACTTACCCCCTGCTCCATGTTATGGAATAAGAGCAGCCATGCAAAACAATAGCGTGTGATAACTTTTATCTGGGGGGGGTAGACTATCCCACACTAACCCACGTAAAGGTTATTAAGGGTAAATGTTTCATCGGAACACATCCTAACAATACGGAGCCCTAGAATACTTCATTATCCGTTCCTTTTCACTAAGCGGTAAAGGCATTTATTACAACTGTCCCCATCATGTGCTCACATGGCTCTGGCCTCTCCTACTTGGTCCTTCATTTTCCTCTAATAGATTTTCATCCCAGTTCTGATACTGAAACCCCTGTAACCTTGAGCACAAGGCAAATCACTTAACCTTGTTACCTGTTTCCATTTCTGTAAACTGCAATACTGACCTATCTCAAAAAGTTATTAGGCTTGCAAGTATTTTAAAGTATATTAAAAACTGGAAAGCTCTAAGCATCGATTAGCATGTCTAAATACAGGACTTCTCATCAAAAGCTGGGTAAAAACCAAATAAATTATGTCTGTCAGCTCAGCTTTATCAATTACTTTATCAGTTTATTTCAAAAACAATTCTAACTAGAAGCGTACTCTCTTCCCCACTAACTCCCCGCATAATAAATGGGTTTAGAACACAATATAAAACATCTCAATACGTGGGTAGAATCCCAAATAGTCTGTTAAACCTGAGTACTAGGATTAGATGAGTTTTGTTAGTTGTACAGCATAAAAAAGATGTGCATATAAGGCTGTGTGTGTGTGTGTGTGTGTGTGTGTGTGTCCATACCCGTACTTTCCAATTAATAAAAACAAAAAGAAAATTAGGCAGTGTAAGCACAATATGACCTAAGATGCTGAACATGAAAACACCTAAACACTTAATTACACAGTGAAAGTAACCTCACTCAAATCAATTGGCCTACTCACTGTGCAATTGCACTCATGCATGAATGTAAGTCTTTGGAGGATCATGGCTTCAGTTTCCCCAAAATCCAGTGGTGTCTCATTCCTTTGTAAACCCTAGGCTCTCTGAATTCCTTTCTTGAAGACACAATACAATACTATTATAAACCTTCACCTAAGACACCTTCTGCAGATGGAATTTGGCTACATTTAAACTTTAAAGACAGAGCATGCTAGTGTGGAAAAACTTGTTTAATTACATATATTTCACGAACACCACAAATAGATTAAAAACAATGTATTTAAAACTAGAAAGAAACAGTGGCTATAATAAAAAGTTAATAAGCATACATTTTCACTTTATGGACTTCTTTGTCTTCACATTCTCTTTCCTTGTCATAATAATAAAAAGTATTGTCCCTTCGCTGAAGTTTCTTCACAAATCCAGTTTCTGGCCAACGATCTACCTGCACACAGGAAAAGAGGAATATACATTCACCTTCTGAACATACTCAAATTGAGTGAAAATTGGTGTAAACAGATGAACCTGGGACTGCTCACTCCCTGGCTGCCTTGAGGGGGTCTGCCCGTGTCCAGAACTGCCTGGGTTGGATTTACTATGAGCTGGCAGCTGCTGGTGTCCTGCTGTCCACCCACACAGCACCCCCTCCCCCACACCATAGAGTTTCAGGCAAATCACCCAACGCTCTAGGCTGTTGCCTGCAACTCTATGGTTTTGCCTGGGGCAACCACCAGCTGAGAGTGGAGTTGCAGCAGCCATCCACCAAGCAGATGGACTGCAGCTGGGCCTCAGGCCAGTGCCCCGGGTTGGGGTGGCCCACTCGACTGGTGGTGCTCTGGGATGTTCCAGAGCATCTCAAGTGGGACTGGAGCAACCTGCCCCACCTCTACTCCACCTGCACATCTGACGGCCTGCCTTTAGCTGGACGGTCCACCCGAGGGTGAGGTGGAGCCACCCGAGGGTGATGTGGAGCCACCCGAGGCTGTCCATCTAAAAACATCCACTGTCCATTCTGTAGATATGTAAGGAGAGGAGATATGTCTGTATGCAGACTGTACTTTGACAAACAGATAGTTTTATAACTGACTGGTGCTTTATGATTAAGCTGCTTATATTTAATAAAGGTCAACAATTAGAAAAACCACAAGGAACCAGCTTAATTTCTAATACCAGCTTTCTGCTTCATATCTATGATTCTCCCTGATTAGTCAAAGGACTAGAAGTTCTCCTAACTGTACAAATAAAAGCCAGTTATTCAGTAATCTAAATGGCACAGGGAATCCATTCGATACAGAAGAATGACATAGGGTTTTTCAGCACTTTCATAATCATGTTATACAGATCACGTATTTATTCAGCACTTGGGAGAGAAACAAATGAGCCAGATGCAAAATCATAAAAGCGAAATGTGTGGCTGTAAACCTAATTCTGCAAGAGACTGAGCAACTAAATATTTAGTGGGAGCTGAAGATATTCAGTTGGGATACTTGTTACATTTTAAAGAATGTCAGAAGTCACCCTTTTAATTAAAAGAATTATTGGGAGCTTCCATAGTGGCCCTATAAAAACTCCCAGCATCGATTTCAGGAATATTTTAATTTTTTTTAACTTTTAATGTTCATTTAGTCTCCCTTTTTAGTAAGTAGGATCATCACTAATAGGGCAAATAAAAGATCCTTTTTTATTTAGAAAGTGTCATAAAGTAGCACTTTCATTATTAAAGACGTACAGGCGAGTTATTTGCATGGGATTGCACTAACTAGTCCCAAGCACTAATGGGAATTAGCACTAATTTCAAAGTGGCTCCCGGGAGGGGAAACGTTCCCCACTTGTGGCTTGTGTGATGTGCACTTGATGGCCTCAGTGTACAAGTGTCTGGGCATTACACCAGGCACTCATGGTCAGTCTCATTAGAAAGGCCAAGTACTGAATGCACCAAGAGCACAAACAACCTTCTCAAGAAAAGCCCTATCAGTCAGATCCACAAGACTGGCCTTCAGGAGGGTCAATAGGGGCCAGGGCCCAGCCCCTGTGGTCAGAGGGGGCCCTGCAGGAGGCCAGTTCTGATAGCCACAGGGCCAGCACTCCTGACGCCCCAGGATGCCTATATCGGGAGAGGCCCTCTCCCTGCCCGCAACTCTCAACTCCTGAGAGCCGCTGTTGCTTCCTGCAGGGCCCTGCTCCCTCATTCCCTCACCTACTGAGGAGGGGGAGCAGATTGACAATTGTTGAAGGAATGGGGCTATGGAAGGTGGGACCAAGGGGCTTCCAAATTTTATTTTTGGCACTGAGAATTCTAAGGCCGGCCCGGCAGATCTAGATTGACAAAGTCCATTGAATAAGCCTACAGAGAGCAATTACTTGTGCTATACTTCTCACAACCACCAAATTAGATGTTTGAAAAGTAAATGTACTATGAATTCTAAAATAAGTTACAATGCTCATAATCATGCAGCGAGGAACAGGCAGTAAAATGAGGGCTAGCTAGTGCATGAATAGAACATAAAATAAGTTAGGCATGAAAAACAGTTATTCTGCCGCTTAAAGGCTACCTAAAAACACAAACTAAGTTTAATTAGAAATCTACTGCACATAAATAAAAGAAAAGAAATATGTTGTGCCTCTACTTGTATTTGATTAGCTACGAAGGAATCGACTGTTAATATTCAAATGTACATCACTAGCATGGTTATAAATCTTACCATGGCAACTTGCTTCACTTGTTTATATTCAATTTCATCTCTGTATCCAGCTTGTTGAAACCTGTATAGATTCTCTACTTCTTCTGACCATGTTTTGGCACGACTTGTAGATTTTGGTTTGATCTCAGCACTAGCCATGTCCTTTTGAAACTTCACCCGATGTTTTGCTGGAAGTAGGAGTTAAAGATACATATTAAAACTAGAGCAAGTCAAATCATTGGTGTTCTGCATAAGAATAATCAGAGTTGAATTATAAGCTAGTAAACAAACTATAAACTAGTCCAACAAAAGAAAGTGAAAGCCTAGCTGTGGGAAAAAATAGTTGGTATAATATAAAGAAATGGTCAGAATCGCAACAGATATTGAAGTTATCTAGAGCAAACCCATAATATGTATATTTCTGTTTCCAAGCAAGTGAACTACTGTCAGGCCATTTTCTCCATCAGTTCACAGAATGTCAGTATGGATTTGGGCAGTGCTTTCTTGAAGTCAGTTGGAAAACAAAATACTCCTCATTTAAATTAGTGGTGCTGCCCCACAGATTATTTTTACTAAAATTCTCAAATCTAGTCCAAATTCAGTAAATAGCAGGATCCAGCTCTCTTTTCCAGTTGATTTCCCATAGCTCAAACCTATCAATCATAGCAAAACTTTTGCCAGTTGTGCATTTTAATGATTGAACTGCCCATTTCATTTCCCTAGTTTTCTTGTCTATCTCATGTTTCTACTAAAAGTACTTTTAATCTAATGGAAGGGGGCGGGGGGAGAGATTCTACAACTCCTGCTGGGCTGCACAAATCAACAGGCCAAATTCTTATCCCAGTAATTAACTGGGCTGTAGCAAGAAGGGTTTGCAGAGTTCCTGAGAATCTAAGCTTACATTCCAGAGGGAAATTTATTTTTCTGAATCATGAGAGTCACATATTAACAATGGTTTAATAAGTGGAAAAAACAGTAACTTACAAAAACATTTATTCAATACTTTGCTGTAGCAACTGTCAACCAAAAAGTAATCTGATACAGAAGCCCCTTTAAAGCACATGTTTAGGTGCTTTGTGACCATTGAAACAGGTGAGTGACTAGAAAAGTCAAACCATTTTATATGATATTATAGGGAAATCTAACTTACTGCAGAACTGCAATAGAAATTATTTCTACCCTGGGAAGCAGAAGCTGGATAACAACAAAATTCTACATCTTTGACATAAAATACATTACACTGAGCAAACAAAGACAAAGGGCTTCATCTCAGACTGTATGGGGTGTATGTAGAAAAAGTCTTCACGTATAGGATAACACATGCTTCTACTGATGCTGTATGCAAGTAGTAGTTAGGCATTCCATATTTTCCTGAATGACAACTGTAGATAATTTATTCATTTCCAATTATTACAAATAATTTTCTCCCTTAGCCTGCTCAGCACACATTTGTAGTTAAGCCTTGAAAAGATACTGGCTCTTTTTTACCAAAAAAAAAAAAGGAACAAATGGGACAATGTGAACTTTTAAGCTCCAAGAGATTTTTTTTGTAAGAAAGGTGCTACCTAGATTATATTATAATGTGTAGCAGTCACAGTGCTGTACTGAGTTTGCAAAGAGACTGGCACACAATATTGTTAAGTGAATAAAGTTAGATGGTATTGGGTGGTAACATTAAAGCCAGGGCGTGAAATGCGCAGGTGCCTGGGAGTCACTGGCGCCCAGAAAACCGAGGCTGGTTTTAAACAGTTTAATATCAGGATAAAATCTGGGGACTGAATTATTATTTTTTGGGCTCCCATAGTTCAATCTGAAATTTTATGCCCTGTTAAAGCCCTAGTAGGAACATTTACGTTTCATCAGGCTTAACCTCTTCTCTGCAGGACATACCAAACTCATCTGACAAACGTATTTGTCCAGTGAAGCTGGATGTATTTTGCATACCTTGCCTATTCATTAATTTAGAAAGAGCCATTAATTTAGAAAGTCTTTCCACAAAAACGCCTGTTGAACACACACAATGCAAGAACACAAAATGCCAACTCAAGGCAAATAAAAAATGAAAGTAATATTTTAAAAAGTTTCAAACCTGTTAGCTAAGTTTAACAAGTTTTAATGCAAAGTGATGTGCCGCTAAGCCATCTCCAAAGGTTCATGTTAAAAAAACCAAATGCTTTCCAATACAGCAAATACAACATTAATCCATGGATGAACACAAATAGCGTAGCATATTTTAAAGAGATTATTTAGTCTTTCTAGAATTTTTAAAATGCATCCTTGGTGTAGTTTATTTTGAATTAGTATTAGCTGTAATTAGTAGTACAGCAGCAGGACTTTCAGAAGAGGCCTCTGTGCTGGGCTCGGGTCTTTGTGCCACAGTTAAACATTAAAGGGCCGCATCTTGCAAACACATGCTTAAGCTTTATTAGTTCAAATATCTGAAAATCGTAAGTCCAGTCCCTGCTTCCTCTAAAATTGCCATAAAAGTATAATTTTAGGCTGTTTGCCCCTGGGGGACTCTGCAGTTTCAGCTCCTCTCTATTTGCCTGAGCTTCTGCTTCTGAACGGCGACTAGAGGGGACCAAGAGAGAGGGAACCAACACGCTCTCTCTCGCTGGAGAATTGCTACGTGCAGCTGTGAAACTCGGGAGCGAGTCACCCCAAAAACCGCACCAAACAGCAGACGCAACTAGCTCCTGCGCGGTCTTCACGGGCATTCCAGAGAGGCGTGGCTTGTACCTTGAGGGGGGCGGGGCGAAAAGCGAGATGCCGTGATTTATATTGAGAGGTGGTGGCGGGGGGGAGAGAATATACCTTAGAAGGGGCGTGATTTACCTATGGGGGCGGGGAAGCTCCTAGGGGCGTGGTTTATACCTTGGGAGGGCGGAGGAGGGATGCCGGGGGGGCGTGGTAGTTCTGACAGAGGCGCAGTCCCGAGACCATCTCCTCCTCGGGGCGTTATTCTCCCCCTCAGGGCCCTGCCCCTGTCACAGCGCAGGCCTACCGGGGCTTGCCTCGGTCTCTCCCCCCAACGGCTTCTCCAGGGAGCTGCTTCGCGCGCGCCTCTTCTCCCTACCTGCGCCCGTTATGCGGCTGCCTAGCAACCGCCGCCGCTCGCAGCGCGACAGGCCGATTGATACTGCACCCGGGGTACTATGCCAGGGCACCGGCCAATCAACAGGAAACCCTGAGAAAATGCTCCTGGAAGGAAGCGCGGCGGGGAAATCCAACCCCCCCCAAATCTCTCTCTCTGGTCTCTGCTCCTCCGCAAAGTGCCTGTTCCCCCCCCCCCATGCACTGGGGGGGGGGGGTAGAAGATGCCTTTGAGCATTTTCACACACTCCACCCACCCACTATACATGTTGTGGGGCTGTGATGGCCCCTTCCACACAGACACTCTAATACTGATAAAATGGGTGTTACATTTTATTATACAACACCCATTTTATCAGTATTAGAGCGTCTGTGTGGAAGGGGCCTTAGCGTGCCCTGTAACATGGGTGGGTGGAGAGTGTCGTGTGTGAAAACGCCCTTACGGGCGTTAAACTTGGCTTCTGTTTTTGATCTGAGTGCCCAAAGTGCTCTTCAGTTGCGTGGTGTTTGGCAGGAGTTTTAACCATTTGTGTTGTGTGAATATCTTCTCTCAGGCACACTGCAAAAATATGTATTGATTATTAATCGTGGAGACAAAGTAGTGTAGAGATACCTTTTATTGGACCCACTTAGGTTGGTGGAGGTTTGCAAGCTGTCGGACCGCACAGGAGCCTTCGTCAGGCAAGTCAGAAATCCAAGCTGAACACTGAGCAAAGCGAAGCACAGGGGGCGTGGGGGGGTGTTATATGCAGAGGCTGGGGAGCATTACATCATGGGAGGATAAGGACAGAGAGGGGTGGGGGAAGAAGTATGCATTTGTAAGGGAGTAGGTGTGGTATAATGGGGCAAGTCATTGAGAGGGTGCCTGGAAATATATTATTAACATTATTATTATTTATAATTATAATAATTATAAATATTATTATTAATAATAATAGTTAATGAACACATTAACTGTTGAGTCACTGTGGATATCATCAACCCAATTTTAATCTGCCAACAGTTTGATCATTATGTTTTTAATTTAGGTCTTTTTTTCTGGCTTATTTCAGTGTTAACAGCCATGAACTGATATATGCAATACAATTTAGGAATAAAGCCTGATTGATTTGGACTGAATAAACAAACCAACATTTAAGGCATGAGTAATCACTGCAAACATGAGTCTCATTCCAATCGGACTTTTCTCCGTGCTCTGGGATGAGGACCTGCATGTCATCTCCCAACATTTCAAGCAGCCAAAGGACAAGCACAAGCCCTGCCCCCTCAGCCAATAAACTCACCTGCACATGCACATTCCTACACACCTAACATTCCCAGTGCGTAAGGAGGGACTGATGCTCTCCTGTTTACCGCATTGGATTAAATCAAACGAGGTTAGCCTGCTGCAGTCACAGGTTTGGTCTGTGCAGCCCACACTCACATGTTATGTGGGTCCAATCTAATAAACGGGCAGCCTCTGGCATATCTTTCATGCACTTGCAGGCAGCCCCCACTGGCAGTGCAAGTGAGAAAGGAGCAGGAAGCGCTTGCTCCTCTGACACTCTAGGATTTCCGCCTGCAAGTAAAGTGCTGGTGGACCTAGATGCACAGAGGCACTGCACACAGCCTAATAAATGGGACACATTAGCCCAGATTCACCCACACGGCAGGCTCACATTCTCCAAGTCCATGTCGTGAGTGTGGGCTGTGGGTCCAGTGGGTGGTTGGCTCCGTGCAGGGCCTTTTTAAGACTCTGAGAGGCCTGGGAGCAGAATGTTAATTTGAGGCCCCTCGGGGTCTCTCCTGCCCCTCATTCTTTCTCACTGTCACCCTGTGCCAGTGCCATTTTTTTCTTACTTGGAAAAAAAATTGATACGCATATGATCTTTTTGAAAACCATCTATATTTGACAGAATTCAATACAGCTGTATGTTAAGATTTTATTTATAAATTTAAAGACAACCCCCCCCCCACTATTGCAAAATTTATGAAATCATCTTTTTCCAAATTTTTCTTGACAGCAAAATTGCTCAAAATGTAGATCTACCTTATATCAAATACAACACACAAAGCAAGCCATTTAACTTCTCTGCCTTGGTTTTACCTTCATGTAAGACACCTCTTTAGGGTTAGTGTGCAACTTAATTCATGGTTTTAAAGTGCTTTAGCACAACAGAACCAAAGTTAGCCATTATTGCATACTTTCCCATTTTTATTGTTTATTAGTTTAACCAAGAAAATTACTTATGTAAAAGAAAACGCATATTCCACAGTTATGTGTTGACTTTATCCTGACAATGTCTCAAAATCTCCTGCTTAGTGGATTACAGAAGACTGCAAAAGACCATATGGTCTAATCATCAATATTTCCTTACAAATACAAATCAGGCACTCTTAAAGAATCCATATCACATTGACAATTTAATGGCACCCACAGAAACCCAGGATCAGGTATGACCCCAATAATCAGCCAAAAACATTATGATCCAATGCAAGCTGCCCCACAAACACAGATGGGAAATAGCTAAAATTTAGGACAGGCTGAGGCAGACAAGCACACCCCCAACTGACCCTAAAGGGGGCCCCTCCAAGGCTTGGAGCCAACAACTAGCAACAGTATAGCAATCATAATGGCTACTCCGGTACTAGTATTGTAGAAATTACTACCATGTGCACTGAGCCCCTTCTCTCTGCCCCCTGCCTTAGCCCTTTTCCATGTGCCCAGACCCAAAGCATATCAGGTGTAAGCAAATGCACCCAAAGAATTAGCAAAAACAAAGAAACCCCTAAAATCACAAGTTTTTCATCCATTCATAAGATCTGTCATACTGCACTCAAAGAGCAAACACATTTTACACACGAACACCCCTGATCAGACACTCCCCCTTTCCCTTCCCCCAATGTCACTCCCCACTCTGCTCCCACTTGTAGGAGAAAGCAGCTACATTGCACATAGGCAAGGGCAGGGAGTTCACTAGCCCCAGCATCAGGCTAGGTGCCCACTGGGAAAAGCTAGAGGCCAAGGAGATGGAGCAGGATGTGGGGAACAAGGGGGTCGGGGAGAGCAGGTGCCTAGTGGCCAGGAAGCTAGAAAGCACAGTGCCCTCCACTGCTGGGCTCAGCACAGAACTCAGCACAGAGCTTCCCACAACTGGGAAGCCTGGGGGGCTGCAGCCACTTTGGGGGACAGTTAGTCCCATGGCCTGGGGGACCTAACCATGAGGAGCTATGGGGAGCCTCTTCTAACAGCTCCAGCCTGGCTGTGCTGGGGGGCGGGAGTTAGTGGCTTCATGGACTCACTTTGGACCACACACACACACACACACACAGAGCAGGGGAGGGTGGTGGTGATCCTGAAAAACACTAGAGAACTGGAGTGCAACAAACCCCCAGCAGAAAGCAGGGTTCCCTCCCCTTGAAAATGCAGCATCCTCCAACCCAGCAAAGGGGTTCTCTTCCCCTCATATACTGACCCCCGCCACCAAGCAAAGGATTTCAAAACTTACCAACTGCCTATGGGGACTGGAGATAGGAGATGTAGCTGTTTAGAATGCAAATCTATGGACCATGTCTATGGCCCTTTTTACACAGACCGTGGTGCGGGGAGGGTCGGTGGGTGCTGCGGTCCATGTGCACTGGGGTGTGTGTGTGTAGATGGGTGCACACACACACACACACACGCACGGAGGCACCTCTGTTTTTTCTAGTGCCTCTATGGGCGGGGATCCATGTGTGCAGAAGCACACATTCCCACCCCCACGGGATTTATATGGGCGGCACCCACACATGAACACCCAGATTTCTGGGTGTTCATGCGTGGGTGCAGCAGCCCGTGTAGAGGGCCTATGGATGTATGGATGTAATTATGGAAAGGAGCTAAGGAGGTGGGATATGAATGTCCATATTTCACCCAACTTTTGTCTTTCAGACAAAAAGGCTATGTTGACTCTCTGTCATCCATGCCTTCATCACCTCGAGGCTGGATTACTGCAACGCGCTCTACGTGGGGCTGCCCGAGAAGCTGGTCCGGAGGCTGCAGCTGGTGCAGAATGCCGCAGCCCGTCTCCTTACGGGGGCGGGTCACAGGGAGCACATGACACCAGTGCTCCGGGCTCTGCACTAGCTGCCTATAAAGCACCGGGCCAGGTTCAAGATGCTGGTTGTAACCTTTAAAGCCCTTCACGGCCTGGGCCCTGCTTATCTGCGGGACCGCCTCACTCCCCATGTGCCCGTGCGACCCTTGAGATTGTCCTTGGGAGCCTTTTTGGAGGTTCCCCAGGCGAGGCGGGTGGCCACCGATGTTAGATCTTTTTCGGTGGCTGCCCCTGTGCTGTAGAATTCGCTCTCGGAGGAGGCTCAGTTGGCTTCCACATTCCTGCTCTTTCGGCGTGTATGTAAGACCTGGCTGTTCCGTCAGGCTTTTGGCAAGGGGTGGGGTGGGGGGGTTCCGCACATATTGTATTTTAAATTGTTTTAATTTTTTTTATATTGTTTTTATTGAATGTTGTTCGCCACCCTGGGCTGCCCTGAGAGCAGGAGGGGCAGGATATAAATTTTAAATAAATAAACTTAGGCCCTTTTTACATGGGGTTCTCCACTCATGAACACCCAGAAATCTGAGTGTTCATGAGTGGGAGAGCCCTGTGTGAAGGACACGGCACGAATGTGTGTGGTGAGCGGGTAGGTGCGTGCTCCCACTTAACACACATCCCCATGCACCCCCCCACTCATCGACACACATGGAGCAGCCGGGGGAAACAGTGGTTGCTCCGTGCGTGTTGAGTGGGGGGCGCGTGGGGATGCGTGTGCACTCTTATGCATGCCCCGCCCACCCACTGCGCATGCACCGGCACACCCACGAACCGGCACACCCACCACCTGCAGGGGCCGTGTAAAAATGGCCTTAGAGATGTGTGTCAGGAAGAGGGTGTGTGGGAGAGGAGTGGAAGAAGTAGTTAATGGGCTAGTTGTTGATTAAATTTACAGTTCAAAAAGGTTTTTATTAGGCTGTTTTACAGGGACTTAGGAAGGCATCCCTTCAGGCATAGGTGGGACAGATACTTGTGTTTTTAACAGGCGAAGAAGAAGATGGTGGAGAAGCATGTGTTTTTAACAACAGGACAATAAGAGCAGATTCCTTAACTCACTGAAGTGAATGCCTCTGTCAGTGGAGCACAGAATAACCCAAAGTACTGAAATTCCCCACTTCTGGGGTTACATTTTCACTGACCAGTGCTACTGCCTTGGAAGAAGGGAAAATGGGATTTGAATTTGATCATTCAACTATAATACTGTTTGTCATTGTTGATATGGCCCCCTCCACGTGTGAGGCCTGGGGCAATTGCCCCCATTTCCCTCCCCCTAAAAAAGGGCCTGGTTCCATGTCTGGTGGGAGCAAGCATCTGGCAAACACCTAATAAACCGGCAGGTTTGCCCCCACATGGTGTGAGCTAATATGGGCTATGTCTCAGTTGAAAACACCCTTTGTTTCTTGTCATTCCATGGGATGCAAAGAGGAATACAAAGTAATAATTTATTAGTTAAGTTGGTGATAGTGATTTCTTAAATCAGGGACTCTTGGAGATGATTACCTCATTTTGGTGCTGGTGTCCTTATTGTTAGAGAGATTAATAATAAACAATAATAATCCCAGTGTTTCAAATCCAGCATGTTAAAAACATTACGGCTGCAATGCTAAAACCACTAACTCTGGAGCAATCCCCCTGATGAAATCAGCCATAGAGAAAATGATGAAAATAGGGCACAATTCTTTTTGAAAATCCATTTCATTTGCCCCTCACTCAGAGTTTCTCACTTCAATGTGGCTTTAGGCCAGTGTAGTACTCTGAGGAGCAGACTACAGCTGGCTCACTAGTCACATATTAATGGATTTTGTTGAAGGAAATGAATGTTTAATAAGATTATATTGCATTGTTAATCATAGCTTATGTCCAATTACTGCACTAATTTTAATCACAAAAATTACCAGTACATTAGAGAGAATTATTCTGTGGTGACAGCACTCTGTAAATGCCCCAGACTGAAAATATTCACATTCAATATTATCAATTATCCGGCTTGATTATTAATTTTGCCAATGCTAATAGCGTAACTTTCTAAATTACATAATAATTCACTGGGCCCTGCTGGGCCAGTAGGATTGGGGCAAGGGATCATGTAGGCATCTCATAGTCTCCTCGCTCAAGGTTGGGTTGTTTGATCAAAATGTTGGTTTTTTTAAATAAAAACATACAAGAGGTGTCTGAATGGAGTTGGGAGGCTCTGAAATAAATAATGTCCCTTAAAACCCCCCTTCTTCATCGTGGGTCTTTATAACCCGAAAGACAGCTAAAACAAATCATAAAACATTTTTGGCAAGCCTGAACCACTCCTCCCCCATGTATTCCTCAAGAACTATGGGGTCAATTGTCCTGTGTTGCTTCATGTTCCTCCCCTCTCCCCATTTTTTAAAAATTGAATCATTTCATCATCAGGGGTACTTTCTACCCCCAATGGAAGCCAATGGGAAAATGAAAGCACTAAATGCCCTTTGCATTCGGGGTCATGTCCACCCCATTCACATATATTTTAAACAATAGTTGTGTTGTGTTTTCTTTTTAAAAAAGGCTTAAACCAGCACCTGTCCTAATTAGCCTTCTAAATTAGAGATAAGGACACAATGTAGCATTTTGTTTGACTTCACAAAGGTCATCGTATGTTGTGTTTAGGAAATAAATCACCATATACATCTTTGGGGGGTTACAATGACCCCATGTGAAAGGTCAACTTGCCAATGTCTACTGTTCCTTATCTCTACACAGCAGTTAGCACCTTATCAGAGTGAACTCTTCACACTTTTTTTTAAAAATCACAGCCATTAGCAGCTTTGTGTTGGAAAAGTACCTATTAATTCTGCCGTGTGTGTGTGTGTGTGTGTGTGTGTGTGTGTGTGTATTGATGACCTCTGCATTTACTGTGAACTCGAGAGCTTTGTGTTGGAAAAATACCTATCAATTCTGCATTGGGGGTATTGATGACCCCTGCACCATCTGCAGATTGTATTTGCTGTATTTATATGTTGTATTTTAAAGTTCTATGTTTATGCTTTATTTTAAAGTTCTATTTTAAGTTTATGCAAAAAAAATTGGAGGGGGTCAACATTACCACCTGTACCGTATTTGTTAGGTGTGCTGCTTTACATGAGGGGTGGTGGTGACCCCCAATACTGTGTGGGGGGGGGGAGGGTGTTTTGTATTTCTGTTTTTCAGTTGATACATTAATAAACTGTCAATTTTTAATGTTAATCTGGAGTCATTTTCAAATCAATCACAATCATTATTTTTCAGCTATTTATTAATTGGGGTACTTTCTACCCCCAAAATGGTTATTAGTCAGTCAGTTTCTCAAGGATAGTAGGGTTAAAATGAGGTCAACATTTCAGAAAAATTTGAGGGATGGTAAAGTACTCCCCACCACAACCTCCTCCTCCTCATTTCTAAAGCGCTACTAGTTGTACTAGCCTAGAGGCTGGGCTGAGGAGGCACCTGGAAGTACTAGGTCAGCCACATCTTTGTAGTCCCATGCCAGCACGGTTGACATGAACCTACTGCCAGGCCTTGTAGGTGTGGTGAATCTTGTTCTCAGAGGCCTCATGCTTCACATGAGGCCTCCAGCATCTGCTGGAGATCAGCGGTGCCAGGACCTCCCATCAGAGGCCCTTTTTACATGGGCCGTTGTGCCAGCGTGTGCGCCACAGTCCATGTGTGCTGCGTGGGGGGAGGGTGTAGACGGGCGCACATCCACTGTCCGTGTATCCCTATGCACGGAGGCACCTCCATTTTTTCCAGTGCCTGCACACGTGGGGATGCATGTGCACACGAGTGCACACACGCATCCCCGTAGGATTTACACATGTAGGTGTTCATGTGTGGGTGCCACCAGTGTAAAAGGGGCCAGAGTTCCTATAGCCCTACCTCCCCTGCTGTAGGAACGACTGACCTGATCTGGACTCCCTGTGCCTCCTAACAAATAGCTACTTAGGTGAGTTTGGATCACACTGGATTGTGCTGCTGCATAGCCTGAAGCTACCACCATGGATGATGGTCATCCATCACCCACCTGGCTGCTTGTTTGAAGGTGGGGTAGGTGGAGGTGCACTCCCATGACCCACACAGCACCCACCCATGGTCACTCATGGCACACTGAAGGAAAAGCTGGATTGTGCCACGTGGGGGAGGACAAAATGGTGTTTTGGGGCAGGTCTCCACGCAGCCCTGGCCCATTTGAACCGGGGTACCTACCCACACCAGCAGACAGGTCGGTGGTCCTGCTGCCTCCCCCTTTCACCCCCAGCCCTACCAGGAGCTCTTGAGGAGGTAACAACTGCCTGTGTGAGCTGTGTGCAGGAGTCGGGAGTGCATGGTGGCTACCTGTGTGGGCGCAGTGGCCACTCAGGGCCAGCCATTAGAAGCCCTCCCACTCGCACCACATCCATGGGTGCTCCGCAGCTGTACCTCTCAGTAGACATGGTCCCACCCCCTAGCCTTGCTCGTTTAAAAACACTGAGGCACAAGGGCTGAGGTGAGAGCTGCTTCTAAAGGTGCAATCATCCATTAATTGAAGTAAATGGTGATTTAATGGATAGAGGATTGCACCCTCCGTGTTCTGACTCCCATGTGACCTTGTTATAACGTAGCAGGAGGGGTGTCATCTCAAAATAATAGAGGGAAGGGGCAACTATTAAGGTAATGTGCATTAACACCCAGCTACACACGAGCTACGCATTTGCCCGAATTACTTTCAAGCCCACCCTGTGGAGCAAGGGCCTGCATGTAGCTGTTGTGATCTAGCGTCAGTGACAAGCGAGGGGAGTGCAGCAGCTGCCACTGTGCTCTCCCCACCTGGGCCCCAGAAGTGGCAGCGGTCTGACAGATCACAGGAAACAACAGTGGTGGGAGTAGCAGCAGCAGGTTCATGGGGGGGTAGAGCCATGCAGCTACCACGCCTGACACACGCCGGTCCCCATGGCTACTTTGTGGGTGCAGACAGCCCTCTGGCGCTCCAGCCAGTAGGGAGCGGAGCCTCGGCTGATTTCCGTGCTGGAGATCTGCTCCTGTTTGGAGCGAGCAGAGTAAGCCAGATCCCTCCACAACGCAAGGGACATCTGGCAACCCCTCTCTCAGGCTCCTGGACACACGAGGGTGGGTGGGGGCTAAAAGCAGCGAGCGCGCTGTAGTCAGGATCCTCCCCTCCAGACAGCGCGGCTACCTTTTCCCACAGCCGGTCTCGAGCCCCGCCCCTAAGCCGGGATGAGGCGGAAGCTGCTCTGGGATTGGCCCTGCACTCCGCCAATAGGGAGGCGGCGGGCGGGCGGAAATAGATGTCGTAGAAGAGCTAGACTTGCCTGGGCAGCGCCATGAGCAGCTTCGCGGGGCGGATGCGGGAATACCCGGCTCTCTCCATCGATCGCTTCGATCGGGAGAACCTGCGGGCTCGCGCCTACTTCTTGTCTCACTGCCATAAGGGTAAGCAAGAGCCGGCCGAAGTCGAGCTGCTGCTGTTGCCGCCGCCGCCTTCTCACTCCCGAGTGGCGTTACCTCTCCCACTCAGGATTTTTCCTTCCGACTTCTTTCTTCCATTCTCCTTCACATCTGGCCTGGGCTGTTTCTCTCACCTATTTCAAACTCTCCCATCCGCTCCATATAAGTTGAGCTGTTCCTCTTCTCCTCCCACAAGAAGATCGGTGCAAAGGCTTTTGTTGCCCTAGGCAAACCCCTGCGCACGCGCCCCTTGTGTAACCTGTCCCCCTCTGTGAGCAGGAGGGTGCTGGGTAAAAGACCCATGAAATAAACAAACATTGTGCACCTCACATGCAACCCAGGCAGCAGTCTGGCTTGAATTGGTTCCAGGACTCCATCTCCAGACTGCGACACACTGCTGTTTTCTGCAAGACCTCAGCCACATCTGGATGCAGAAGTTCCCATCTCAATCCAGGGGCCCAGTGATAATAGGGATAGGAGGTTCATGAACCTGGCTGGTGGGGAACAAGTTCCCATGCAGAGGCATCCACCCTGTCGCCATTACGAGGGCGCAGCAGGCACATCATTCATTTACATTTTTGTCAAAAGCCCTTTTGTTTTCAGGAATTTTTAATATATTTTTTTACTGTGCATGCACCAAAAATAGTCTCCGGGGCTGTTCTGCCCATACGCAGCCCTTTTCTAAAAGGGCACTGATGCTGTCAGCACCATTTTGGAAAAGAGTGCGCATGCGTAGAACAGCCCCGGAGGCCATTTTACACATGCGCAGTGATTTCCTTAATTTTATTTTCTATTTTATAATTACTTTTAATAAAAGAAAACAAAAACATACAAAACCAATTAAATCAAACAAATGTTGTTTGCTAATTTAAAGTGATATGAATTTCACACCCCTAATCTCCATCCCTCTTCCCCCCCCCCCCAGCTGTTGATACCAAGTGAGTGTGAATGAGGGTGGCAGCACCAGAATGTTAAAGGGTAGGGTAGGGTGGGGTTAGCAGCCGGAAGGACCCCGGTTCTGCCCAGCTCTGCGCACCTTGGTGTGACCTGCTCTGGTTACCAATCCCATCCGTTACCGTCACCCCAGCAATCTGTACCCCTATGGACCCCATTACCCGCCAATTCTGGACCTCAAATCCTCCTACACACCTGGGCTGTTTCTCCCCTGCCCACCACCACCTTAGCTGTGCATCTGCTTTCCCCAACCCTTCTTTACACACCCCCACACCCCTTGTGCTGCTGCCCCCCCCCCCAAGACCCTTTCTCCTGCTTTCCCTGGCTGTCTTGCTGCTGCCCCCAACTACCCACCTGGGTTTGTGCTGCTGCCTGCCTCATTAACTTGAGGAAATACTGACTGCAATAAGTGACTGGTACATGCAAGTCTACTGAAATGTACAGGTCCCAAGGAGCTCTATCTTGCGAGACTGGAGAAAATATAACGGCTTCCCCACTAAAATACATCTGGATGATACATGGTGCTTTTCAAAGGGGTGGTACTTCAATGGGACTTGTGTTCGTATTATTGCCATTATCCCACCAGAGTTTATGCTATTTCAGGGAGCAGAAAAAAAAGTTGTATGTCATCAGGAGGATTATGATGAGCCACACTGTTAGGTAGCTTCTTCCACCTGTCAGGCAGGAGATGAGTCTGTTTCGCCTTCCTCAGGGAGTTTCTATTCCTTTTGTTAAATTGCTGTCCTGATGTACACAGCAAAACAAATGTGTTCTTTCTTTGTGTAGATCCACCTCACTTAGTGGTTGCTGGCTCCAGCTCTGCCATTTACAGATCTACCATTTAAACTTCATAGACCACTCATGTGGATGAAGTTTTGAAGAACTGTAGTCTTAAGCGCTTATCCAGCACAGAGGATCCCTTCACGTTATTTCATTTGCTGGTACAAGCGTCACTCATTTCAGTGATGCTCCCACAAGTCTGCCCATCTGAACAATGCTCATTGTTCAATTACAGGGGATGCCTATATGGAATTCATTGGTGGGTGTGGGCTTCAGACACTAAATTCTTCTGGATAAGAGTTGTGTTTTGTATTTTACTATAAAAACTCTTCTGTGATTTTTCAGTGAAGCGTCGGTGTTTTTAGACAAGTGTTTCTCTACCAATCAGCCACCCGTCATGGATGTTGCAGGCTCCATAGGATGTCATTGTGGCCCTGTAACATGCATGATGGGTGGATAGGCGCTTGTTCAAAAATACCCTTTGAAATAGAGTGGTAACAGTTTCTACATGCTGTCTTTTGTATCTTATTTTTTAGATCACATGAAAGGGTTGAGAGCTCCTTCCTTAAAAAGAAGACTGGAATGCAGGTAATGGCTTTGTCACTTTTCAACATTATTATGTATTCAGAACCTACCTCTTAGATGCTGAGGAAATCCAAGGTTATACTTCTTTCAGTGATGATTCGTCATGAAAGTCCCCCCCAGAGCTCTGATTCTCCGGCACTTATTAACATGCAGTGACTTTTGTTAGGCCACAGAGAGTGTTTTCAGAGGCAACAGTAGTAAGATTTAACCCGCTTTAGCATGGCTTAAACCGGGTGCCACCGTTGTGTCAAAAGGCTCCTGCCAGATGTTTCCCTGGGCTGGATTCCAACCGTGGTGGGGATGAATTAAGGAAATACCCGAGTCACAGCCCGGGCTAGCCCCTACCGTGGGATCCAGCCGCCGGACTCCGAGTAAAGTGGGCTATTATGTCTGAAAGCCCACTTTACTCACCACAGTCTGGAGTGGCGGGTGCCATGGTGGTTGTCATTGGCTGTCCATCAGGGAGGGGCGGGCTGCTGCAGACAGCATGGGGTCGGGGGGGGGACACATGTGTGCCTGGCTCCACACCAGCCCACATCATGTCAGTTCAGGGACTTGGCTGAATCCTGACTGTGGTGCCAATTCAGTGCCAGACCGGGTCAGTTCATGGCATTGCTCACATTAGTTTTCGCCCAGTGACATGGGTGATCTGACTCCAGAAGGCTCCCCAACCCCTTAACCTGGCCTGATCTGTGAGGTCACTGTAGCCAGAGTAAAAAAGTAGAGTTGATGGTCAGGATTCAAAGCAGATTGATGTTCGATGGTTAGAGGCTGGTGTCGGAACCAGGATGCCAACAGAATTACAGTCCAGGAGCCAAGGCAGTGGAACCAGTCCAACTAGGATTGGAGGCAGAACAAGGGCAGGAAGTCAAGCTTGTATTGCTCAAGACTGAGCATCTTTGAACAGCATTCTTAAATACCTGCTCTCAACCAATCATCAGGCTGGCCACTTCCCTGTTTCAGCTGGGGAGGCTGGCCGGCCCTGCAATCGGACTATGCTACTAAATTCGGACACTTATTTTATTTACTTCAGTCTTAGGCCATGAACCCCAAGCACCTTATCTTTCAAGCTAGTTTAAAAGATTATGTTCACTTGCTGCACATACTTGATTAAGAAACATAGAGTACAAGTTCCCACTGCTACACTTGGACTTTTAGGAAGGGTTGTGTCTGTGTATATTAGTCTTTGGGCTCCTGTTGGGAGTATGAATCCCACTGTGCTGTATAAACACGTAGAAAAGTTACCGTCTAACTTAATACAAAATGCGTGGGCATAGCAAAGTGTGGGAACAGGAGCGAGTGAATGCAGATAGCGGCAGCTACATAAATATCTGCCCAGCTTGCGGTTTGAGTCCTTCTTGGCTTCCATCCAACTCATCCTACATGAGTGCTGGTTAAGCCTCAACACATCAGAGATTCTGTATCTACCATAAATTAAAACTTTGTGATTGTGTATCTTATACCCCTATTGCCCATGCAACTTGTGGTCTTTGCTACCATGGATCCTAATGTATAAAACTCGGAGGGAGGGAAACTTTCTAAAAATGAGATGGCCAGACTGGGACAGAGCAATAACCAATCTAGCTCAATATGCTGTCTCCCAGTGGCCAGCAGTGGATGCTTCCAAAGAAATGTACAAGAACAGATGATAAATGGAGTGATCCATTCCCTGTCATTCACTCCCAGCAGTCGGAGATCTCCTCTCCTGACCAGCTTGGTTAATAGTCATTGATGAATCTAGCTTCTCTGAACTTATATAGTTTATTGGAGCCCTTTGTACTATTGGCTTTCACAACATCCAGTGGAAATGGGTTCCACAGATTAATCATGCATTTGTATAAAAAATACTTCCTTTTGTCTCAAGCCTGCTAATTTTATTGGGTGTCCCCTAGTTAAAGTATAAGAGAAAATGTAAATAACTGCTCCCTGTTTACTTTCTCTGCACATTGTATAAACATCTGCTATTCTACTCCCATCCTAGTCATCTCTTTTCTAAACTGAATTACTCTCTTTTGAGTCGCATCCTATGGAAGTCATTCTATATCCTTGATCATCTTCATTACCCTTTTCCAGTTTTACTATCTTGTTTCTGAGATGAGGTGACCAGAACTGCTCACAGTAGTCAAGAAGTGGGAACATGATGGATTTATGTAATCACATAATATTTTCCATCTATCCCTTTCCTAATCATACCTAACATTCTGTTTGCCTTTTTTGGACCACTAGTGTGCACTGAGCTGATGTTTTCAATGAAGTATCTATACTTATAATTTTTCCTGAGAGATAGCAGCTTATTTAAAACCCAACACTCTGTGTGTGTGTGTGTGTGTGTGTGTGTGTGTGTGTGTGTGTGTGTGTGTGTGTGTGTGTGTGTGTGTGTGTGTGTGTGTGTGTGTAGTTAAGATTTTCTTTTTCCAATGTGCACTTAAATTGTGTTTCCTTTGAACCTGAAAGTGAGCTCTGGCTCATGCTTGGAAACTCAGAATCTCCCCTTTCTGCTCACTTTATTATTACTTATTTATTTATATAGTGCCAGCAGTGTACGTGGCACTCATACAATCAGTAGTTATAGAGAAGTCCCTACCCCCAAAGGGCTTACAGTCTCTGCCTTGCAGAGCTAAGTAAGTCTTGTATGGCTATGACATGGTTAAGTATACGGAATCTGTCATGGGACTAGGATAGAATCTAGTTAAACTAACTCCATATCCATGAGGATGATGCCTCCTATTTTCTCTCAACATGGCAAACTCAACTTCTTGCTCTTGTCCCTCATTAGTCACCTGGCATATGGGTAAGACCTGGCTGTTCAGGCAGGCGTTTGGTGAGGGAGATGGGGGTGTAGGATGGGGCGAGTGGGTGGGGAGGGGATTTATTATTCAGTGCCTTCCCTTTTAATGTATTTTAATTGTGTTTAGTTTTCTATGTGTTTGTTTATTTATTTTGTGTTGTAAGCTGCCCCCGAGCTGCCTGGAGCAGGAGGGGCTGGGTAAAAGTTTTGTAATAAATAAATCAGCTACAGATAAAACCCCAGAAAATTAGGTGGGCTGTGAAGAAGAGTCTGGTACGGAAAGGGACCGTCAGTCTGAAGCGGTTTCTGTTGTGGGGGGCATGACTGAGGGAGCTACGTAGAGCCAGAAGATAGTTGCAGACACTGCCCAAAATTATTTTTTTCTGAAATGTAGATGTTGAGTTCTAATAGCTGCTGAAGGTCTACTTCTCTCTACTTCTTGGGGGTGCAGAGGACTGCTCTAATCCCAGAGAGGCTGTTCTTTTCCCAGCAAACATGGTTAGGGAGAGGGGGATACGAGGGTACTGTACCTGTGAAGTATTGAGAAAATATGCTTGTGTTCAGGGTTCAGCTATTCTGCTCTTACTTCTGTTCCACTAGTACCACTTCCCATCTTGGCAGAGGGGGAATAAATGGCCTAGTCCTATCTCAAGAGGTGCTTTCCCCACCTTCAACCCTCATCTGTCTCTACTCTGATAGCATGCTGATTTATGACTTTATTGCTTCCCATTCACCAGTATATGTGTAGCATCAGCAAGCTTCAGCACTTACTTAATTATACTGTCCACAAGGTCACTCTACAAACTGGGCCCAGTACTGACCGCTGCAGTTACTTGTAACCTTTTTACCATCGATTGGAGATGGGCCACAATCCAAGCTCTGAGCATGCCCTTCCTGTTTCTAAAATGTCTGAACCAAATCCTGGATTTAGACTCTCTTGAACACCACACTTTCAAATCAAGCCATGTGACTGGTGGTGGTGTTAGTTTATGTAGCACCAGCAATATGTCTGTGCTGCACAGTTGTCATTAGAGACAGGTTCCTGTCCTGAGGGGGACCATCTAAGACGGGACAAGGGAGGGGGGGAAAGTGGGAGGGAATATAGGGAGAGACAGGAATACGTTCATGAAGTTTAGAAGTTGCAGATGCCCGTTGGAAAGGGAGGAGGGGAATCCTGAAGGCTAAGATGATATAAGGCAATCTCTGGGGGTGGCACAGTTGGGAAGGCTCGACAAGAGGTAGGTTTTTAGGGGGACTTGAAGGTTGGGAGGAAAGGAGAAGAGTGTATGTGCTCGGGGAGGGCGTTCTAGGTGTAGGGGCAGCATGGGCAAAAGGGGTAAAAAGACATGTTAGAGTAGGTTTAGATTTGGCCCATGGGGAGAGAAGAGTGTAAACTTTGACCACCTGATTTGAATCCAGATCTGGCCCATGCCAACTAAAAAGTAATGTCTTATATTGCATGTTCTTAAAGCAGACTGGCCTGCCCTGCTTTGGTCAAAGTGCTTCTCTCCATGGTATGTACGAATAACATGGCACTAGTTAACATCCATTGTCTGTCTACTCAGAAATGTATTGCTGAACTGTCATGTTGGATGCCCCATTTTATAAAACCGCTTGACACTTCAGTACTAAATAAGTTGTGTTTTATCATCTTGTTCCAGTGTTAGCTCAACTTCTAGCTTTAGGGAGTTCCACGAAGTAGGCTACTGGAGACTGTGACAGGGTGCCTCAAGGATAAAGTATTTACAGAGTCCATGTCACCACTTCTCTAGCCCAGAAGTTTCTCCACTCCCTCCTCAAGATATGCTAATTCCCCTCACTGTGGCATACAGTGCAAATGCCAAACGTCTGCATCCATCACTTAAACTCAGCTCTCTTGGATCGGTGTGTTGAGGTACCGAATGGCCCTGCTACAGCATCTTTCAGCTCCTTTTGATCACTTTTCAAGACATTCTACTTTGTACATATTCTAGGTTCCTCAGCTCACAGGTGCATCCCTTTGTGAGTTTGAATGATAGGTTGCTAGCTGTCCAAGGAACCTATCCTGCAAGAAGAGCTCAAGCACGCTCTTACACAGGTTCTCTTTAAAAGTCAGCCAAATGGCTCTTGTTGCTTCAATGAATGTTGTTTTAGTGCTTACATTGTCCTTGATACCCAAAAGAGCACAAAAAATCATATAGTCCATGCTCTTGATGTAGGTGTTTGTGGCAGATTGGCAATTCCAGGGGAAAATGCAGGGACCTTAAACCCAGATCTTGGCAGATAAGTAAAAGAGGGAAGGATTGCATCTTTGTAATCTTAAATACAGCTTTTGTTGCGTTTGTATTTACACTTTCTCACAGGTAAGCTGAAGTAACTCAGTCTGCTATTGGGTCTCTCTCCAGGTATTGGAGATGTGTTAGAGCTCTGGCAGTTTTTATTCTCCCCTTCGTAGTGGGGGGGGGGGAAGAGCCACAGGGTACATATAGCAACAGATTCTGATTGTTCTCTATTTTGAAAATCATTTTAATTTGTTTAATTCTGTCTTCACAGCTTGAAAATTCATTTGTACTGCTCACCAGTAACAAAGGAGTTGCTACTGACTAGCCCAAAATACAAGTTCTGGGAAAATCGCATTGTAAGCTTTCATTCTTCCTATGTTAAAGTCAGATTAATTATTGATCTGCTCAGACTTAGTAATTTTTAAAACAAATGTAAATAGAGAGGGAGAAAAGTATACACAATTGTCAAAAGCTACAGTCTTACATGGTGCTGTTTTGTCAAGCAGGTTTAACTTCTGTTCCATTCTGTTCTTTTATTTTTCTGCTGTTTGTTCTTTAGACTATCAGCTTTTCAAGGCAGTTGGTTTCTTTCTAAGCATTTTTGTTTAGTAATTCTGTCTTTTCCCTTTTCAAATTTAGTAGTTCTTCCCTGTTTTAGTATCTCTTCCTCATCTCTAAACTTTTTCTCTACAGAATTCCCTCTCTGTCCTCATTTCTCTGATTTTTTTTTCAACTCCTCTGTTTTCTTGCATCAGGTTCGCCTTTTATAATTTGTTGGGGCAAGGGAGTTATCTTCTAAGAAGTGCTATTTCCTTCTGCTTCTTGGAATGTCTTCCCTCCTGTCTCCTCAAAGGCTCTTTGTCATGGTGTCCATCTTTCTAGATAAGGTTTGTAAAGCACTTTGAACAACGAAACTACTGCAGGAAGGCTAAATTAGTGGGAATTAGCATAACCATTCCTTGTTAAGTGGTTCAGTGTGATCTATTTGCAATATATTAATCTCTTTTCCTACAAAAATATGCAGTTAAAGTTTTGTTTTTTTAAAAACCGATTTCCTTTTTCAAAAAGACAGGAAAATTTGGTTCACTTATCCGGTGAATTTCCTTTCTTCTCTTGGTGGGAGGCAGGCAGTCCTAGCTGGGCTTAGCTCCTCCTACTCATCAAGGCAGGGACAAGAACTTTGATAGGCTGCTTGGACCCGGGGGAGGAGCTACCCCCAGCCTAGCAACCCAGATCTGTGACTTGCCGAACTAAGGAAAAATCTTAACACCCCCCAAAATAGTAAACAACTCAAACTGTGCAGACCCCCTTCCTTACTGAGGGCTCGCACGAAGAACTGTCTCACAACTAGACCCTAACTTGGGCCAAAAAAAGGGGAAACTTTAACAGGAGGTCCCAATCCTACCCAGACTTTGGAACTCTGGAGTCGGGCGAGCCTCACCTCAAACTGTGTCCGTCGTGAGAAGGGGATGACTTCCCAATACCTCTCCCTTCCGATTAACCTGCTGTAGGACGGGAGATGTTGAGGCCTCTGATCCGCTAGGGTGGGCCAGACTGCCTGCCTCCCACGGAGAGAAGAAAGGAAATTCACTGGGTAAGTGAACCAAATTTTCCTTTCTCTCTCTCCTTAGGAGGCAGGCAGTCCTAGCTGGGACGTACCCAAGCAGTATGTCTTTTTCCACAAGGGTGGGGTTCCGGATCATTGGCCAAATCACCCTCGCGTGCCGGAGGCCTCCTAAAGTACTACCCTCTGGAGGACTCTCCTTCCAAAGGCTGCCCTAGCCAAGGCCCACTTATCAATAAGATAATGTCTTGTAAAGGAATGCTTGGAGGCTCAAGAGGCCGCTTTGCAAATGTCCTCTGGCGATGCCCCCTGAAGGAGCGCTGCGTTAGTAGAGAAAGACCTCAGGGAGTGCGCAGTAATACCCTCGGGAACCCTGAGACCTCTAGAAGCGTATGCTAGGGCTATGCAACCCCTTAACCACCTTGCTAAGGTAGCTGCCGACACCTTCTTCCCTTTTGACCCCTGGCGAAACCCCACGAAGAGGGTGGAGTCCACTCTAAACTCTTGGGTCCTGTCCAAGTATACCTTAAGTGCCCTAACATCTAGCTTGTGACAGAGGACCTCCCTAGGGTGTGAGGGATTAGGGCAAAATGAGGGAAGCTCCAGGACTTGTCCTCGATGGAAGCTGGAGTCCACCTTGGGACGGAAGGCTGAGTGTACGGTTAGGTGGCTTTGTCCTTGTCGAACAGCAGAATTCCGGGTCCGCTGACAGTGCTCCCAGCTCCGATACCCTTTTTGCTGACGTGATGGCCACAAGAAAGGCCACTTTGAGGGACAAGATCCTGAGTGGAACTCGGTGCAAGGGCTCAAAGGGTGGACCATGCAGGGCGTCCAGCACTAGTTGAGCTTCCAAGAAGGAAACCGGTGACGAACTGACAGAGTCAACCCCACAGCTGCCTTGAGAAAACATTGCACGTGTTCGCCCAGTGAGTCCTGCGTTGAGCGTGTTAGAGTCGCTGAGAGCGCCGACACCTGTCTCCGGAGAGTGTTGATACTCAGCCCTCTCTCCAGACCTTCTTGCAAAAAGGCCAGGATGTCCGGGACTGTGGCCCTAGATGGGACCACATTGTTGACCAGCGCCCAAGAACGAAAGGCCTTCCACGTGTTGTTATAGATTTGATTAGTTGAGCCCCGACTTACGCCTAGCAAGTTTTTCATTACCTTATCGTTGTAACCGAATAAGCTCAGGTACTCCCGCTCAATCTCCAGGCAGTTAAACTCAAGTGGAGGTTGTCGTGATACTGAATGGGACCCTGTATCAACATGTCCCGTCGCCGTGGGAGGAAGAAAGGGCTGTCTACTAGGGCTTCCTTGATGGCGGAGTACCATGGTCTCTTCGGCCAGTTTGGCACTATGAGGATCACTTCCACCTTCTCTGCGGTGATCTTCTTCAGTGTCCTGGCCAGTAGAGGCACCGGTGGGAACGCATAGAGCAGATGATGGGGCCACTCCTGTGAGAGGGCGTCTAGGCCGCTTGTTCCGTACTCCCTGTGTCTGGAGTAGAACCTGCTCACTTTGCGGTTGACCCTGAAAGCAAACAGGTCCATGTATGGCCTGCCCCATCTCTTCACCAGCGCTTCGAAGATGTCGGGGTTGGGAGCCCATTCTCCCGGTCTATGGTCGCTCTGCTGAGGTTCTTCTCCGCCCACTTCAAAAGGGGAATCATTTCCTGGCGAAGTCTTTTGGACCTCGTGCAGATGTGTTGTCGGTTAGAACCCGAATATGTCTGCCCCTCAGCCTGTGAAGGAAGGTTACCAGTGCCAGGCGGCTAGCCCTTAGTTCCAAGACGTTGATGTGTATCCCAATGTCCTCGGGACCCCAGCGGCCGTGGGCTACTAGATCCTGGCAATGAGCCTCCATCCTAGGAGGATGGCATCCGTGGTAACCGTTATTCAGTTGGGTTCTTGAATCGGAAGACTCGCAGAGTATCTGTCCTTCCGAAGCTATCAGTCGAGGGAGGATCTGACCAGATCCAGGACCCGGAGCGATGGATTGAGGCGAGCTGTGATCTGTGCTTGTCTTGGTAGTAGAAAGGCTTGTAGGGGGCGCAGATGGGAACAAGCCCATGCCACCGAGTCTATGCACGACATCATGGTGCCCAGCGAGTTCGTGAGAGCCGTCAGGGTGGATATGTCTTGCCTCCTGATGCTCTCGAACAGACGCCTCGCCTTGGCCTCCCTGTCTGGGGCCAGGAACAGCCTGTCTCTGGCCGTGTCCAGGATGACGCCGAGATGCTGTAGAGACTGTCTCGGCATCAGAGAGCTCTTCTCCCAGTTGATACGGAAGCTGTGTGCTTGTAATGTCTCTATTGTGTATTCCACTGCTCTCTTCCCTTCTTAGGGCGAAGAGGCCCGAATGAGGATATCGTCCAGATAAGGGTATATATGGACTCCCCACTTCCTGAGTTCGGCTGCCAACACCACAAGTAGCTTGGTGAATACCCTCGGTGACACCACCAGCCTGAACAGGAGAGCTTTGTACTGGAGGTGGAGTCGATTGTACGTGAAGCGTAGGAATCTCCAATGTGCCGGACGAATGGGGACATGCAGGTAAGCTTCCTTCAAATCTATGGAAGCACGGTAGTCGCCTTGCTTGATTGCCTGCACCGTTGAGGCAAGTGTCTCCATCCTGAACTTTCACGGCCTAAGGAACTTGTTGACCCACTTGAGGTCTAAGATAGCTCTGATGTCCCTGCTCTTCTTCGGGACCATAAAGAAAATGGAACAAACACCAGATCGTCGCTCTTCTTTGGGAACCATTTCTACCGCCCTGATGTCTAAGAGATGTTGTATGGCCGCCGTGGTTTGCTTGTGTTTTCCGGTACCCGAGACACCGGTGCCTGTCTGAATAGATTCCCTGGAAGGGTGAGGAACTCCAGTGCATATCCGTATGCTATGGTGTGCCTCACCCATTTGTCTGCGGAGGTTCAGGCCCACTGAGGGGCGAAGGCTTGGAGCCGGCCCCCTAGCCTCCTGGTATCCCCCGCAAAGGTGAGGCAGTCAGGAGGGTAGGGCTTTTGATCTGTCTGATCTGCTTTGCCCTCTATTCTGGGGGTTAAATTTGTTACCCCTCTGTCCTTTGCGACGGGGGCCTCCAGTTCCACGATCTGCTCCCCCTCGGAAGAGGGGCCGGTAGCAAAAGGGCTGGCGGAAGGGTGGCCTCCTTCTGTTGCCCTTCTTGGGCGGAGGAACGGGGAGGGCCTTCTTCTTTTATGGCTCATTTGGTCATTATCCTCTCCATGTGGTCCCCGAAGAGTTGCTCCCCTACATATGGCACCGCCGTGAGGACCATTTTGACATGCAAGTCTACCTTCCATGGGTGCAGCCAGACCATTCTTCTTGCCGTGGCACTGCTAGCCATGGCTCGCGCTGAAAACTGGGCTGCATCCAGAGACACGTCCACTGTAAAGGCAGCCGCCGCCGAGAGCCCTTGAGGGCATCGTGCATCTCTGCTGGGGTAGCCAACTCATTGAGGTCCTTTATCCAGAGGACCAATGCTTTCACCACTGTGCAACTTGTGGCGGCTGCCCTGCATGCTATAGATGCTGCCTCAAAATCCCTTCGCAAGAACGACTCCACTTTCCTGTTCAATGGGTCCTTTGGTGCGCCTTCTCCATCTGTGGGAAGTACAGAAGCCTTGAATAGGTCAGATGCCCCTGCATCTACCTTGGGAAGCTGGAAAACAGTCTCCTAGGAGTCAGGTAGGGAGTAAAATCGCTTGGCAGTGGAATGAATCCCTTTTGCTTTAGTTGGGGACTCCCATTCCCCCTGAAGAATGCGAAGGTATAAGGATGGCAGAGGCAGTCAGGAGGAGTCTGTCTCTTCCTGAGGGAGAATGAGGGAGGCATCCTCTGCTAGGTGCTCCTCGACTTGTGACGGGGGAGGGGGCGTTGGGAGACTCAGGCCTATCCTGAAGGCCACTTGTGGTATAAGCCGCTCAAACTGATCTGGGAGGAAGATCCTGGCCCCAGCCTTGGACACCGGATCCTGACCTTCCCTTTCCTGGATCTCACCCTCCTCCTTTTCTGATTCTGGGTGGCTGGTGGCTCCTGGGCCCATTGCCCCCGGGACGGGGGAGCCGGGCCTACTGCACAGGCAACTGGGGTGGGGCCGAGTTACCTCGTCTCCACCTGCATGAGAGGTGGCTGAGCCCTGTGCGCGAGACCCTCCCTCCTAGGGGATGTGCCACGCTGCTGGGACCCTTGGAGATCAACTGTTGGCCCAGCCATTGTAGGACCTGGGGGGGGGGGGGCATGTCATCTTTTGGACCCTTTACTTGGTAATAAGGGTGAGGGTAGCCCCATGAAGTTGAGGAGGCCTCTCTCTCTGACCTCCTTCTGTCTCTGTAGTAGCCAGGGGAGGTCCTATCCCCATCTCTGGCTGGGCTGTACCCTTGCCCTGAGGCCTGACACCGGGGGCGGGTGTGGAGAACTCCCGGTGCCTGCTCCTCTAGGCTCTGTCTCCACTGCGACATCGAAAATGGGACCTGGAACTGTGCCTCGCTCTGCCCCTGCTCACAGCCTTCCCGCCCTGTGGAATGGACGGGGGAGGGGCAATGTGCTCTCTTGCGCACCTGACTGACTGGGCTGGCGGTCAGAGTTCTCCTGAGGCCTGGGCTTTCCCCCTCCTGGCTCCGCAATACCGACTTACCCCACCCCCGAAAGCACCTCCACAGCCCCTGCTGAGGTGCCAGTTGGAGCGGGTGCTAGGGCCTGGACCCAGGGACTTGCACTACTCAGTTTTTTGGCAGACCTCTTCCGGCGTCCCGGAGGGGTTCTGCGGTGCCGTCTGGCCCATGCGCGCTACTGAGGTGCCGCGGGCCTGTTCCCTGGCCATTTGGGTCTTGTCCCAGTGCCCCCATTTTTCAGGCGGAGGGCAGGCACTGCCCCGGGAACGCTCTCCCTCCTGCGCTGCTATCTGGATGGGGGGAGAGTCGGCACTCCAATCGCTCTACACCTCAAGCCCCGTGTTTGTCACCCTCGCAGGAGAGAGTTCTGGGGCAAGGGAGCATTCCTCTGGCCTGCTTTTCTTTTCTTTTCTTTTTTAAAAGGCTCTCAGAGAGAGCTGTCCCTGTGCCTATTCCTGAGGAGGCAGGAACAGATCTGGGTTACTAGGTTGAGGTTAGCTCCTCCCCCAGGTCCAAGCAGCCTATCAAAGTTCTTGTCCCTGCCTACTGATGAGTAGGAGGAGCGAAGCCTAGCTAGGACTGCCTTCCTCCTCAGGAGAGAGAGAAATACAAGGTGCAATCAATGAGAGCTAAGCCACTGACCTTGGTGATAGAGGCCTCCATCCTTGGAGTGCAATCCTGAATACACTAAACTTGGTGACAAAACTCCCATTTGACTTTCATGAGAGAAGATTATATACTTAGAGTTGCAGTGAAGCCACTCTACTTCTTACCTAGATAGAACCACTCTGTACAAATGGTACAAACTCAAGACCTTGCTGATCAAGTAGTTTGTAAGCTCATCCCATTCTTCTCTTGGCTAAACTCTGCCTTTTATACCATGTTGTGTACACCTCTTGTATACAGTAGTATATATAGTATACTGTATAGTACTGCTTGCCTAGTATTTTGCAGAGTCATAAATAAACTTGCTTAAAGCAATTTTCAGTTTGCTTCCAATCCTACCTGTATAGAAGACTCATTTGATTCTATATTCAGAAGTTTACAAAGGAATTTAATGGAGATGTTATAGTGAGAAGGGGGGAAGCTGTCTTTTCACTGAATACATAGTTTACAAATACATAGCAATGTGTTTTTGTTTTTTTGCTTTGACTACTACAAAGCACATGGTATCAAAGGTTCATTGTAGCTGGAAGTAAGGCTCCAGAAGGTAGATGAAAAAACTGGAACTCTTCCAAATTGTTTTGGTTTTATTGTAACATAAGATAGTGTCATGTGGAAGTTAAACATTCTAATCATTTCCTTTAAAACAAACACCATCCCTAGAAAACTAGGATTCTACATTTACTATTTCAAGACTTAGATGCCTGCCTGACAGAACAAACAGAAAAGACTTTGCTCACAATGATGACTTGCATGGCTGTAAAGCCACTGAGTCAGATGGCAATAGCTGTGTATTGTGCTAACGTCTAACGAATATCAAGGGTTTGTGTTCCAGAAACAATAGATAAAACAATCTATAGTTTATCGTCTTGCTGATTTGCAGAAATACTGGAACATGCTAGCCATACCCCATTTCTCTCTCCAGTTGAGGGGCTATGGTAGGGGTCACTGGGAATATCCAGAGGGGAGTCATACTGCTACAGATGGGGAGAGTTATGTAGAGAGAACCTTTCTTGATGGAGAAGGTTCCTAATTCTGGCTTTTCCTGTGAAGGGCTATTAATATCTCTAGGTGCTGCTCCTGTCTCCTTCTTGCTGATAAAATAATGCTTCTGATACGCCTCAACCTCTAGATCATATAGGTTTGGTGGTGTGGTTTTTTTTGCTGCTTCCTTCAGGGTTTTCCCCCATAAGGTATGAGGTGGCTCTTAGTGCAGAAAAACAACACATTGGGTAAAAACAGACATGACAGCAGCCTGCTTTGCACTGGACATCACCTTCACATTTGTGCAGGCACTGCCAGATGTTGGCCTGGAATTGCCCGGGGCTGTGTTGATAGCTAGCCTGAAGTCACAGCCCAGGCTAAGGCTCACCTGACCCAGTCAGAGCAGGCTATTACATTTGTTCCTGGGCTGCTAATCTGGCCTGGGTCGGGGTCCCCATGCCTGGCCGTCCTTGGCTGCCATGGCTAGCTGTCATTAGCTGGTATGGCTGCCGATCATGGTGGGAGGTGGGGTGCCAGATGCAGTGTGAAGACTGGGCCAAAAGGCATACATTGATGCTTCTCCCACCCCTTCTCAGTGCCCCAGCTGTGCGTGCACGTTTGTTTGTCATCCCAGACCATGTTCATTGCAGGTTGCTCCCTGGGCTGGGTGCTGATGTTGTGTGTTTTTACACGTTGTTTTGGTCAAATATAAGGCACATCATGCAGGCCTACCTTTCTGTAGACTTGAGAAGTACCACCTATGCCTAACTTCACTTATTTTAGACATCTTAAGCACATAGCGCCAGCCAGTATCCAGCCCTAAAAACACAGTTCATGTGTCTTAACATGGCGTTCGATGCATCTTTTCTAATGCAGTTAATCTGTTCTTTTGTTGTAGGTTACGCTTGAAGTTGAAACTCCAACTCAGATTTCACTAGTTGATGAAACAGCTGGCGAGGTTACCATCTTAAAACAAATACTTTTATCAACCAGCTACTGAAACATTGAAAATAATCAAATTCTATGCATGGTTTTTTCCTACTTACTGGGCAGAAATGTTTTTCTCTGTACTCCTCTCTAGTACGTAGCCTCTTCTTTTCTTTCCTCCCTTTCACAATGTGTTTTCCTCTCCCGCTTTCCTTCTTTTTGCTTTGAGTCTATTCCTTTTCTCGCCTGTATCTGAGACTTTTTCTCCTGCACTTCACCTCTGGAATAAACTTGTATAGTTGTTGTACTGCAGAACCTCTCTGGTAGCTTTGTTGGCAAGGTGGCTTTGTAAACAATCCACGAGGGAAATACATGGATAGGGAAAAGAAAGGGAGTGATCTCTCTTTGACCACCATTGATGGGCTCTGTTAAGAGCACTATCAAGCTACCATGACAACTTGCATACGCCAAGGGAATGTGTTTGGTACGCTGGAGGGTTCTTTTTGTAACCTAAGGTGCATCTTCATAAAAGTTGGTGCATAGTAGAGTGCTAACACATCCGGAAAAATATTATTCTGCATGGTATTGGCTAATATTTATAAACACAGGGTAGTCAATCCCTTTAGTACTTTTGCCATGGAGACAAGTCCTCAAGTTAAGATCTTAATGTAGACAGGTTAACCTGATTTTTAACATGGAGTTAACTATTCAAGGTTATTCACACAAGGGTTAGTTAACTTTTAAAGTCAATTTGGTCTGTCTTCCCTGGGATTCTGAGTTAGTTAACTTGGATTTTTAAAGAAATACTTGTGTAGGCGTGCGTGGCAGTGAGTGGAGAGTTGTTATACAGAGCAGAGGAAAGCATTATGAAGTGCCACAAATGACAGCAGTATATTGATCATTTTCATCTTGCACTGTGTCCAGACGAGTGTAAATGGCACCGTCCCACAGGATAAAGTGGTGCTAACATGCTAGTGTCTCTTGATTTCCTCTCTTAGAAAGAAGACCTAGTTGTTACGCTCCTACCAGCTGGCCACTGCCCAGGATCAGTCATGTATGTGAGACAGATTGATTTTTTTTTTTCCTTTTTAAATGTATTTAATCCTTTAGCAGTCCCATTGTGATGTTTAGTCTGCAAGCTAAGGGCACATTCACATCTGCCAGTCCATGCACATTTTGACTCCGGCAGAGAATCCGGAAGCCAAAACATGTGCAGAGTTCAGCTGGTGCAACCCCCACCCCCACTCTCCTATGCGGCTTTGCCTGTGATCACCCGGAAGAGTGCAGAGCAGGGAAAGCCATCTCTGTACTTTTCCGGGTGATCATCAGCAAAGCTGCTCAAGGGGGTTTTCACACCAGCCAAACCCCATGCATGCTTTGGCTTCCGGATTCATTCCTGGAGTCAAAATCCACACAGACCGGCAGGTGTGAATGTGGTCTAAGACTCATTTTTCTCCTGGTTTTGCAAAATAGTCCTATCCGACTGCTTTCTTACGTTCATTAATACGGTGTCATTCTCGTGTTGAGGCACAGTTATAGCATATTAGACTAGGATGGGAATCCTTAATGACTTCAGAAAAAAGCTGCAGCTTTTTAACGCTGACTTGGGTTTGTTGTCTAGTTGGTTTAATCTTTTTTCCTTGTAACAAGATCCAATATAGAACACTTTCCCCTACTCTCCAAAGTAGCAGCTCATTTTGTAGTGGTTGCTGCCATATTTTAAAAATGTGAATACTTGGTGAAATGAAGTCCACTCTTTTCTGGTGTGCTGAGAAAATTAGACTGTAGCTTCTGTATGCTGATGAGTGGGAAGTTTCTGTGCCTGTGGACAGTCCTCCTTCCCTCATTTCTGTGCCTGTGGGCAATTCTTCTTTCACCATGTAGCCTTAGTGAAGTTGGGCAGGTGGGAGGGCAGCATTTGATTCAGTGGTATGAATTCTAAAATTTGTCACTTCTGTTGATTAAATTACATGAATCGGGCATATTAGGTTTGCTGGGTTTTTTCTGTCACCCATACTAGGGTTTCTTTAAGTACTCTAGGCTCCGAAAATGAGAGTCCAAACAGCTTCACTAATTAGGTCTGTTTGTGAAACTTAACGGTGTGTTGCCATTTGCAGGTTTTTATTTCAAGGCCAAAATGGGACTGTACTATATACTGGGGACTTCAGACTAGCAAAAGGAGAAGCAGCCAGAATGGAACTCTTGAATTCAGGGAGCAGGTATGCAACTGTTACCAATCTGAAAATAACTTCTTATGCAGAGAATGCATCGGTGTAAAAATGAGAACAAACCCAGGGAACTTATAACCAAGTATTTCCAATACTTGGAAATAACTCCTTTCCATATTCTTTTAAATTTATGTTTAAAAACATGTCTACTCCCGCTGCCTCGACTTCCTCTCTGCCAACTCCTCCCTTGACCCCCTCCAATCTGGCTTTCATCCCCTTCACTCTACTGCAACTGCTCTCGCTTAGATCACCAATGATCTTCTTGTGGCTAAATCTAATCGCCTCTATTCTGTTCTTGTCCTCCTTGACCTCTCTGCTGCCTTTGATACTGTCGACCACTCATTCTTGCTGGATTCACTTCACTCCCGTGGCTCCGTCCTCGACTGGTTCTCCTCCTACCTCTCTGACCACTCCTTCAATGTGTCTCTTGTCAACTCCACCTCCTCCTCCCTTCCACTCTCAGTTGGTGTTCCCCAAGGCTCTGTCCTTGGCCCTCTCCTCTTCTCTATCTATACCCTGTCCCTAGGCAAACTCATTTCCTCCCATGGCTTCCAATATCACCTCTACGNCCCCCCCCCCCCCCAAAATCTGTTCAAGCTCACCTCCCCAGCCGTCCCTCTGACATCTCTACCTGGATGCCGCAACGTCAACCCAAACTCAACATGGCTAAAACTGAACTCCTTATCTTCCGCCCTCATCCTTCCTCTCCCTCTTCCCTGTCAATCCTCATCGATGGGGTCACCAGCCTTGCGGTCGCCCAAGCCCGTAGCTTAGGCTTCATCTTTGACTCACCCCTTTCTTTTAAACCCTACATAGACTCTGTTGCCAAATCCTGTCACTTCTCCCTCCGTAACATTGCTAAGATTCGCCCTTTTCTCTCTGTCTCATCTACCAAAACCCTTGTTCATGCCCTGGTCATCTCTCGCCTTGACTACTGTAACCTCCTTCTCACTGGCCTCCGCCGCTCTCCCCTTACCTCTGTCCAAAACTCTGCTGCCAGGGTCATCCATCTCGCCTGTTGCTTCCACCATGTGCAGCCCCTCCTCTCCTCTCTTCGCTGGCTCCCCCTTCCTGAACGAATCCTGCACAAGCTCCTAGTCTTCACCTTTAAAGCTCTTCACAATCTTGCTCCCCCCTACCTCTCTGCGCTAATGTCCCTCCGTACTCCAGTCCGTGAACTCTGCTCCTCCTCTGTTCCCTCTCTCGCCCTCCCATGCCTCCCCTAACTGCCTTCGTCCCTTCTCCCTAGTTGCCCCCCACACCTGGAACTCCCTCCCTGCCTACATCCACCTCCCCTCCCCGACTTCTTGCTCCCCTCACCTAACTCCTGCTGATACCCTCCATCCGGTACAATCTGTTACCTAAGGTGTGTGTACTCATCCTCACCACGTGGACAAACCAGCCATCATTCTTGATGTAATTAAGCCAAGCGCGTGCACCTAGGACCTCACATCCTCATGAATATTACACTCCTTGTCTCTCCCTCTGTTTCCCTTCCTGTCTCTCACACACACACCCCGGTCTCTCAGAGTGTAAGCCCTAGGGCAGGTACTGTCTATTCCATTACTTTGTAAAGCACCAGGTACATTGCTTGCGCTATATAAATGCTTGCTAATAATAATAATGTTACAGCCAATAGAGCAGCATTTCTATAATCAGTGGTTCACAGAAGTGATTTCTAATTATGCTGTCGATTCAACTTGATTCCATAGAACTGAAAATTACTGTCACTAGAGGCAGTGAAATGCGTGAAATATAATAGTCTACAAAGGAATCCTTTTTTTCTGCACCGTAAAATCAACTCTGTGTTAATCCTGTCAGGATACCACATGTACTAGCAATTGGTGCCAGTGCAAATCCCATTTATGCAACTGGGACTGGGCGTGAATGTTAACTGTCAGAACGTATGCTAGCCCCTGGAGAATACCTGCTTTTAATAAAATAGGCACTACAGTTTGATACACAGCTTAATTAACGTTCTTCCACTGATGTATAAATACTGAACTTTGAAATTCCCTGTTATGACATCAGCATTAACAGTAGTTATAAACTCAAACGGAGGGAAGAAAATCACAAATTGCCAGACTTCTCAAGCTATTGTTTCTCTTAAACCCGAAATTGTCCTGTAAAATATATTCTGAATAAACACAGTATATTGTGTAGTAATAATTTTCAGAGTTTATAAAGACTTCCTAGGCCCATACATATTACACACACACATGCTCTGTTTTATATAGATTTAAATGCTGAAGAATTGCTGTGTTCTTTCCTCAGGTCTTGTGCATTTTGGCTTGGTTTCTATTACAATCTGGCTTCTCTTTCTGCCCTTTTTTTTATTAATGAGAAAGTAAACTCTTCAGATTGACAAAAACCCCTCAACATGTTGTGGAGTGGGATATATTTGGCAATGTGCTACAGTATCTGCCAGGACAATATTGCAGTTTTCTCTTTCAGAGTGAAGGACATTCAGAGTGTATATTTAGACACGACTTTCTGTGATCCCAAATATTATCATATAACAAGCAGGGTAAGTGCAATCAAGGGATGAAGGGAAGGAAGTATGGCTGACTTTGTTGACCCAGTTGACATTCTAAATCCATGTTTCATCATCTTGTAATCTTTGAGGTACAGTTTCTTTAACACTGTATTAGACCCTTCTGAAAGCTAGTGATTTGGGTGCTAACTGAATAAACTCTTAACTCTTCCAGGAAGAATGTTTGAATGGCATATTAGAACTAGTACGGAGCTGGATCACTCTGAGTCCCTATCACGTTGTGTGGCTGAACTGCAAAGCTGCGTATGGCTATGAATATTTATTCACAAACCTCAGTGAGGAGCTTGGAGTCAAGGTAAAACTTTCAGCGTACCTGTACTTGAAAAAAACTTACTGTGGCCAATATACTAAAGTGGAAAATGTCCCATCTAGAAGATACATACAGAATGTGAAGTTTGCACATTTTTACTCTGTACACTAGCTTATCAAATCCATGGGATCTTGGTAAAGGAGCTTCTGCTGTGCATACCTAACTCATAATGACTCAGTCAGCTAAATCTTCTTGCTGTGAGGCCCCAGCGTGTGACAGTCAGAGAAGTGAATCCTGAATCCAAGAGAGACATTTATACGTTCTACACTTTCCTTTTGCATCCCTGGTACACTATCTACGGCGTTCTGTGGTGGGGAGTTTCCTCAGCTACACATCTGATCAATGAGATCTTAATACTGATGGTGAGTGGACATTGCAGCTGAACCCAAAGCCTGTGGACCAGCATGCACAACACTCATGGTGCCCGTGCGCATCACAGGGTCCCTGGGACTTGAGATTGCGGCCATTGACGGTACAAAAGGAGTCCTCTTGCTTCCTAGAACAGGGTTATCTGTTTTATATTTGAGCCTAGGAAGTACCAAGCCCCTTTCCCTCACAGGTGGTGTAAGATTCAACTTGTCAGTACCCCGACTAAATAATTTCTCTGGAGGGGGAATGGTTAAAACTTAGATTGTTTAAAGCATGAAGCTAACAAGATTAAACTTTATTCTTAGGTACACGTGAACAAGTTGGACATGTTTAAGAACATGCCGGAAATCCTCTACCATGTTACCACAGAGCGGCACACTCAAATTCATGCCTGTCGACATCCAAGGGTAGGTGTCTGTTGGTAAATTTACCGCTAACCTCGGCATTAAGCAGAGCAATTTAAATACTTATGCTAATGTCAGCCACGTTCAAGGAAGAGAGGCTTCCCTGTCAGCTCAGGGAAATTATGATTAGGGAGCTGAGCACTGAGGGGAGGAGACAGTGGTTAGTAGACTACAGTAGGCAAAACAAAAATCTTTATGCTCACATGATCAGAGAAAAAAGATCCCTATTAAACTATGGAAATAAGAGAGAAGCTGCAGATTAAGGTTATATAGTTTATTACCAAAAGTGCAGTATATAGGACAGCTTGTCTTTTGTGGCCAAGTCACCTGAGTGTGTACCTAGATACCTAGTACAAGAAGCTTCTGCCTTGCAGAACCGAATGCAGCATCTTGATGAACTAGAGGAGCAGAGATGGAACTGCATAGAGAGGAACATTGTAGGTCAGAACTAGAATTGTGAGACTTCAGTTGGGTAAGGCAGTTTCGTAGCCAAAGGTAACCAAGCTGGGATAGACGAATAGCCTTGAGATCCACCCTCCAATAGAACTAGAGGGAACAATACACTTTATGTTCCAAGAATTGTACTTCTAGAACAGGGATGAGAAATCTGCAGCCAGAGAACCAAATTTGGTTGGCAGCTGTTTGGATTTTTAATTTGGCCCCAGTTCCCACCCTCGAGCATTGAAAGTGAGCTTGTGGGAAGAGAGCAGAGATGTACCCGTGCACTTAATTACAGGAGATTAATCCATGCCATAAATCCGTGAACTGGACCCTCCCCTTGCTCCATTCTGAACACACACACCTAACTCCCGCCTGGTCTACTGAGCTTGTACTAATTTTCAGTGACCTGTGGGAAAGATGAGGTTCCTTATCTCTGTTCTAGAACTAATAAAATGACGATTGTCTGTTGAAAGGGCCTGGCTACATTTCATTTGCCTTTGTGTTTCAGTTTCGCTCTCTTCTCTGATAGGATGACGAATGTTTTCGAGGGAACAGGTTGCCCTGTGGCATGACTTCCCAAAATGGAACCCCACTGCGTATAATTAGCCTCAAGCCTTCCACAATGTGGTTTGGAGAAAGGACAAGGAAAACCAATGTAATAGTGCGGTAAGCAGAACCTGTTTGTGGTTGCTAATATTTTGCAGTTATTCAGCCATCTGTTTAATTTCAAAATCCGCCTTTATAAACTGAAGCTGTAGTAAGTCAGGCAGTTTTGAGGGTGTTTAAATTTGTTTGAATAGCAGTTAGCTGGCTAGTGCTTAATGTGATGCAGTTTTGAGGGTGCATGCTCAGGGAAGGGTTTAGCTGTAAAATGGATTTCCCCTAAACACACTGTCTGTCCTTCACCTGACCCAATACTGTTTTCTTAAATATGCATAACCTGAAAAACCTGAACACAGTAGTGACTACTTGTAATGTTTTTTTAAATTTTCTTTAAAGGACTGGGGCAAGTTCATATAGAGCTTGTTTCTCATTTCATTCTTCTTATAGTGAGGTATGTAGAATATTCTTTCTTTTGCAAACTACATTGTTTGTTGTTTGGTTTGTTTATTTAGTTGTTACATGCTGCTCTACCCAAATCGGCTCAGGGCAGCTCACAATTGATAAAAACCACTAACACATTAAGAAAACCCAATTTCTTACCCCTAAAAACCTTCTCCAAAAACTTCCCTAACCCCCTCCCCAGAGTTTAATATAAGTTGTGTATACATCGCAGTAGGTAGTACTAGATTCTTATCCCAAAAGATAACCAGCTTTGTGGTCAGTGGGCATTACTTTGGGAAAAGCTGCATGTTGGCAGAATTAGCGATTAAGACCCTAGAGAAGGAACAGGGCTCAATATAGTAATAGCAGGCTCACGTTAGTCTTAGAATTCCCCAGGATTAAAAAAAGACTTATACCTTGAATTAATGTCTAGTGAGCCTATGACTAAATCAGATCTTATGTAGGAGGAAATTGTTCAGGTGCAATATCCTGCCTTCCAGCACCCTCCTTCCGATTTCATGGGTTAATTTAAAATGATGCTGCCAGGCTTCTTTAAACAAATGTTTTCTTGGCTCCTCAAAATAAATAGGGTCTTTATTCATGAAGCCAAGTACAAGCACAGTGGAGGAAAATATATTTCCCTGGGTAAACATATCCTAGTTTTAAGATAGCAAGGTGTGGCTTTAAATGCTGTCAGGAGGAAGGAGCAGGAAGATTTTAATTTAAAATAAGTAAACTAAAAACTTACAAAAAGTATGTTGGTGGTGTATCTTTTCTTGGCTTTCTCTATTCATAAGTCAGTCTGTGGCATTAGAATTCTGAAGAAAGAATTATGGTAGTATTACAAATACATAAAGATTGATATATTTAATGTACCATTAAACAACTTTATCCCCCTCCCCCATCTAGATTGAAGATTTCTTGGGTTATATCCACCCTGTGAATGTGTATCCCAGTGTAATTCCAGTGGGTGCAACGGAGGATAAAGTTGTAGAAATGTAAGTGTGCGTTTTTCAGTGACTGGCACAGTCTACTTTCATTGGTACTGCTTCAGATTTAACTGTTATAAAGTAGAACATGGTAATCTACACTCTGCCTCCATTGAAGCTTTTCCAAACTAGCCATTAACTTCTCTTTTCCTTTACTCTTTCTTTTCCCCCCTCTTAATTCAACAATCACTCCTGCCTGGCTTTGTGAGGAATGTTTGTTTAAATTGGAATTTTCCATCTCTCTCTCAAAGGTGACTAGTTTGTGTCAGATGTTTTTTATATCTTCATTGGCTGTGTCCCATTTTCCCTGGATCCTACTTTAATGCTGTTAGGGTAGATAGGTTTGTTTTCAACACACCTCCTGATGGTAACCTGCTTACATTGTGCCCCAACTAACCCTTTGTAAGAAATCTCTACTTAACATAAGTCATGCCGGACCAACGGACCATCAAGTCCAGCATCCTATCTCCAATGGTGGCCAATCTCTGTTTCCTGGGAGAAGTACCCAACAGGTCACAATAGAAAATCCATTCCCCGAAACCTACTTGGCTAGTAAATGGCTATCATTAATGGCCATCTTCCAAGAACTTATCCAATCCCCTTTTAAAACTAGCTACCACTACCGGCCTTGACCACTTCCTCTGGCAGTAAATTCCACAAGTTAATTTTGTGCTGAGTGGAAAAAATACTTACTTGCCAGTTATTTTTGTAGAGTATTCCCCTGTTCTAGTACTGTGAGAGAAAGTAAATAACTGCTCCGTTTACATGTTCCACACCACTCACGTTTTTATAAATTTGTATCCTATCCCCTTTGTTGTCTTGAAGCTGAAGAGCCCCAAACTGTCAGGCCTGTCTTCATACAGGAGTAGTTCCATACCTGTGATCATTTTTGTTGCTGTTCTCTGTACCTTTTCTAGTTCTATTATGTCTTTTTTTTTTTTTTTTTTTTGAGATGGGGCAACCAGAACTGCACACACTATTCCAGGTGTAGTTGTTCCATAGGTTTATGTAGAGGCATTACGATATCTTCAGTTTTATTCTCTATCACTTTCCAAATGATTCCTAATATTCTGGTGTTTTTTTACCATCGCACTCTGAGCTGAAGACAGTGCATTGTCCACAATGACTCCAAAATCCTTTTCGTGAGTGGTTAGAACCCAGCATTGTATACATACAGTCTGGGTTATTTTTCCCTACGTGCATCACTTTGCACTTGTCCACATTAAAATTTAATCTGCCACTTAGATGCCCTGTCACCCAGTCTTGCAAGATCCTCCTGCAATTCTTCACAGTCTGCTCAGGTTTGTTTGATCACCTCACTCTTTACTCCCATCTCCAGATCATTAATGAATATATTACACCCCTCCAGTCACACTACAGCTCCCTAGCACACTCCACTAGTTGCCTCTCTCCACTGTGAAAACTGACTACTCTTTGCTTCCTACCTTTTAACCAGTTACTGATCCATGGTAGGACACTGCCTCTTATCCCATGACTCCTTATAATTTCCTTAAGCATCTCTCTCATGAGGGACCTTATCTAACTCCTTCTGAAAGTCCAGGTACACTATCAACCAGCTCACCCTCACTTAAGAAAAGCTCACTTAAGGCATTTTCTCCTCTTGAAGTCCCCACAGTTCTCCACAAAGTAGCAGTGTAAGAGATCTATGATACTAGCTCAGAATGCTAGGAGATGGAACAGGCATTGCTTTAGGTGTAGGGTATTCTGTTTCAGGTCAGGGAATTAGACTAAAGGACCCATTAAGACCCTTCCAACTCTTGAGTTCTAGGATTCTATGGGTGTGTCTTCGGTGGCAGGAAAACCCTTTCCAAAGAGAAATGTTTTATTGAGCAATATTAGGTTTCTCTCAAGGTGGGCTTGAATCACTCTCTTCTCTTCCTTCTGCCAGAAGAATGAGTGATAGTTCTGTAACGGATGCACTGTTAATGCATTTACTACAGTAGCTTTCTGAACGCTTTGGTGCAGTCCTGTTGAAATGTATGCAGCTGGTAAAGAGATTTAAGCTTCAGCACCACTTAAAAAAGCCAACTCAGTCTTAAATACCCACATTTTTTCTACTGCCCCTGCATTTCATCTAAATGTTGTACAAGTCTGAAGAGTTCTAAAGGCCTGTCTTTCTCATTCCTCTTCTCAGCTTAAAGCCATTATGCAGGTCATACAGCGTAAATAGTGAGCCCCCATATCTACCACTTGGCATGCTGAAGAAGGCCCGAACAAAAGACTTAATACATACAGGTACCAAAAAAAATAATGTTCCAGGGTTTTATAGCTGTGGGTCTGTGAATTCTGCATGCAACATCTTCTAGTTCCTCTAACTTAGTCAGCTGGAAGTAATATTTCTGGATACCATTCTCTGATTGGGAAGAGCTTAAGTGCAAGGCAAGCCTGCACCAATAGAATAGCAAGTGTTATATAGTCTAAATCAGTGCAAAAGAGATGGCAGTTGGTGTGATAATGAGGAGGAAGTGTAGTTGTTTGGACATACGTTGATGATGATAGCCACTGCCTTTGGGGAAGGGTGGGTAAAAATTTTTTTTAAAAGTCTTTTAAAAAGTTCAGCACCAGGCACACCAATCCTCTATAAATAGGAAAAATTAAGCACTTACCTCCTGAATTTTTCTTCTACGGGGGGTCCTCCTGGATGGAGGAATCAGTAACCCCTTTGCGATGAGGGGAATCAGTAACCCCTCCTGGGGGAGGTGGCGAGGCTGAAGGGCAGGGACGTGTATTGCCAGTGTTGTCAGGCATATGTGAACCTGAGCCACCTTCTGTGAGAAGGTAGGATGGGCACATGTAGGTAAGCTTCCTTGAGGTCGAGGGAGGTGAGCCATTCACCTTGTGCAATAGCTATCCGGATGGATTGGAGAGTCTCCATCTTGAATCTCTGAGCTTTGACAGCCTGGTTTAGGGTTTTTAAGCAAGGACTGCGCGCCATTCTTCTGTCTTCTTTGGCACTGGGAACAGGATGGAATAGAGCCCGGACCTCTTTTCGAGTGGTGGTACTGGTTCTATTGCTCCGATGGATTTGAACCTGTCTATTTGTTTGCATGGTGTCGTGTTTGTTGGAGACGGTCAGACATAGGAGTGCCGGAAGTGGGTGAACTCTTTTGCGTATCCTCTCTGTATGGTTTGCAGGACCCATGCGTCTGATGTGGAGGTACACCATTTCTCTGCAAACAGTTGTAGCCTGCCTCCGAGGGTCACCTGGTTGGGGGGGGGGGGGGGGCGTAGTCACGTGTCTGTTTTGGGACGTCCTGGTCCCTGCACGTGTTTGGCTCTGTTTCCGGTTCCCTTCTGTTTGTGCCATCTCGATCTGTACTTTTGCTGGTTTCCTCTGTGAGGGTAGAAAGAGTGTCTGGATCTGGTTGTCGGGGAGTATCCTGCGGTGAAGGACCAAAACGGTTTCCTTGAGATCCCCACCCTTTGTAAGGTGTCTCTTTTGGATTTGTCTGTCAAGACTGTTCAGGCAGACACCGAACAATTTGAATCCTTGGAAGGGGCCTCCCACCAGGGTATTCTTGACTGTATTGTCCCCTTTCCAGGATCTGAGCCAGAGATGGCGACCGTTTGCCATGTTGGATGCTACCGCCTGAGATGGCCCTCGGAGGATATCCGTGGATTAGTCCGCTATGAAGGCATAGGCCAGTTGGATCCTGATGGAGAGGATCCTAGTCATCTTCACCGAGGCCCGAGGGGCTCTAGCCCGCTTGATCCAGGTCATAAGGGTGCTTGAGAAGTAGGATGTGACACTGACCATTTTTATTAGAGGCTACTTCCTCGAAATTCCTTCTAAGGTTACACTCGATCCCTTTGCCTGTAGGGTCGCGGGGGAAGCACTCTTCCTCAGCTGGGAAAATGGCGTTTCTGGCGAGGGAGGCTGCTGCAGCATCTACTTTAGGGATGGCCAGGAGGGTCTCCTTGTTCTTGGTGAGGGAGTAGAGCGAAAGCTGGGTTTTATTCATTTTGCAGGATTTATTAGGGAGCTGCCATTCCTTCATGATGATTTGTTTGTAGCCCTTGTCCCTAGCTCTCATCTAGGGATATACTCCCTCTCTTCCTCATCCTCTTCCTCCGAGGAGTTCGAGGAGTCTTGCTTGTCTTTTTTCTGTCTGAGGTGTAGGGCCTTTATTACTAGAGCAAAGATCTGATCCTGTACTTGTTAGGGAACTGCCTATCAGGGTCTGAAGAAGCCTCCATCCCCAACTCCTCCAATTCTCCTTCCTTGACAGGGGAGTCACTGCGTACGTCCTCAGAGGCCTGTTCGTCTGTGGGGTGGGCCTCTGAGGATTCTTCCTCCCCTTCGCTCGAGGGACTGAGGGGAGCCTTTTAACCCTTTTGTTTGCCCCTGGCTGGAGCCTGCTTCTCTTCGGAGGAAGGAAGGGACCTCACCTCCTCCGAGGCTGCTTCTGATAAGCTGGGGGAGTCTAGGGGCTTAGAGGTTTTGCGGAGCTTTTGGGGCATGGGCAGTTTGCCTTTGCCCGCTCCCCTGAAACGTCCCTTGTAGGGACAGGTCTTTTTGGTTTTGGGTGGCAATCTCCTCCTTTTTAGTTCTAGGAGGATCTCCTTTAGAACGTCCACGTGGGGGTCCCTGGCCGGGGGGTGAGTACGCGGGGGACTTACGGTTGCTGTGGATGCCACTGTTTCCACTGTTGTCTCTGTCTGCCGCCATTCTCCTCGTGTTGGTCATGGGTTTCGCTTTCCCCGCAGCCATTTTTGTGTGGCCTGGAGGGGGAAAGCGAGCTGGGGCCTGCCTGTTGCCGCGTCGGCTGCCGCAGCAGGAGGAAGAGGGTGAGTTCTGGTCCCCCTTAGGCAGTTGCGGCGATGCGGTGCTGGATTCCCAAGTGGGGGCTGGGAAGCGAAAGATCTAGCTTGCCAGGTCCGCTCCGGGTGCCGGGAAGGCAGGTGTTATCGGGCTCAGTGCCGCGGCAGTAGCGCTTGCCTTTTCTGCTCGGGTTCTAGCAGGGGTAGAATCCAGGAGGAACTATAGCCAGCACTCCACGGGGAGCTGCTAAGCTAGCTCTACGGGGCCCCCTACGCCAGTTGAAGAGGGGAGCACGTGGGTGAAATTCTCCCAGCCCCTCCTGAGGAGGGGAGTGAACAAGGAGAGGAGTTCCTCCCCCCCTGGCATTAGGAGTCCTTTTCCAAGGGTTGGAAGGTTTTCTCTAAAGCTGCCTAAACGGTGTCTGCTGGAGGCAGCTAGCCTGCTTCCTGCCAGTGCGGAGGCAGACAACGAACTGGAGATCAGGGGCTAGATCCCTCTGAGCATGATCCAGAAAATCAGGATGTCTGCCTCCTACTGGTAGTGGCAGGGATCTACCCTACAGTTTCACTGGCCATCGAAGAGGACCCCTGGGAGAAAAGTATCTGCCATTTGGCAAAGATTCTAATCTTTGCCAGGAAATAGCTCATGGTGATGTAATAGGATGGAGTGTAGGAAACTTAGACCACTTTCACACTTCTTCCCCCCCCCCCCCCCAAAAAAAAATGCATATTCTGGCTATGGGAGGGAATGCGCAGCCAGGATATGCGTGGGGATTGGCTGGTCTGAACTCCCCCATGCGGCTTTGCTGGCAGATACGAGGGATGCAGAGCAGGAATATGCATAGGGGGAGGGGAGGAATGTCTGAAAGTGGTCTTCAAAATACTGAGTTTACACTCATGACCGGCAACTGTCACCCCGCCGAGGCGTGGGTGAGGACTACCCGGCTGGGTTAGCTCCGGAAGCAGCCACACATGGCCCTGCAGCCTGACTTGGCCAGGGAGCGACATGCAGGCAGTCGGCTCCACTGCCTGTGACTGGCGCCCTGCCCTCGCTATGACTGGCAGCCATGGTGATCCCCAACGTTGGGCCGGGTGGGCATGGAAACCGATGCGCCAGCCTGGTTTCCCCTGCTCTGGCCCACCTGGGCGGCTTGTGGGGTCAGACTGTGGGCCCCTGTTGCCAACCCTGTTGATGTGCGTGGTTCGGTGGTGTATGCATTAACACCCTCTGAATGCCAAAGTACAAGGCAGAGCATGATGGAAAGTGGCACGCACACAGCTGGTCCTTAGTCTTTCATGTTGTAGTGAATTTTCTATTAGAAAAGCATACTAAAGGGATTAACTTTAAGGGTGAATCCAACTGAGACGATAACCTGCTGGAGTCCACGTAGCCCCCACTCGCATGTTTTAGCGTGTCCAGCCTCATAAGTGGGCGTATTTCATGTGCTAGCAGCAGCTTCCACCAGTGGCAATAGCGATCTCTCTCCCCCTGGCTGTCTCCACTGCGGTGGGAGATTGCTACCTTTCAGCTGGCCGGGAGCACAAGGTGAGACACTCTTGGTGCTGGTGAACCTGGATGGCAGCAAGGCTGAGAGTAAACCCAGTTGACGAAATGTGGGCACCTGTTGGCCCTGCAGGGTGGGCCCAAGATGTCTCTGGACCCTGTGAGTGGCAGCTTTGTGAGGATCATATGGTGGACACTTAATAGATGGGTAGGCAGGAACATGCTGGTGAAAGCTAATGGGGGCTATCCTCTCATTTGGTTTCACCCATACTGTAGGCTAAGCATTCTCACACTGCAGTGTTCTATTTTTCCTATTACACAAAAATCAGGTTGTTGCCATGACAACAGAATAAAATGCTTGTCTCTTTTCCTTAACTTATATGAGTGAGATTGGAGTTAAAGTATGTCATTCATAAGATGTTTGCTATTCAACTTAAGAGTCTACAGAATGCTTGTATTTGCATTGTTAGCTAGCTATTTTAAATACCTTCCCTTTTGAACAATTTGATTCTTTCTAACTAACTAAAAAGTGCACATAGAAATCTTTAGAAACAAAATGGTCAGATGTCTTATTGCGGTTAATGAACATGCAAGGAAAGGAATCCTGGACTTGTTTACAAAAAATGTACACTAAAGTAGTGAATGAAATGCTGCTTTTCTTTATTTTAAACTGCTGCTGCATTTTGGGAAAGTGATAGTCTGTTGGTGTCCCCTGTGACCTAATCAGTACAGATATACAAAGTGCATCCCATTTAAAGGAAACGGAGCCTCGTGAATTAACAGTTTGCATTGAGTTCTTCCCAAATGAGTGCTAACTGAAACGTCTAGCACTGTATTCTGTGCATTAAATCTGAGTAATATATACACACAAAGTAAATAACTGGGTTACAAGTATAGGGTCACAATCCTGAAATAAGCAGAAGCTTTCCTTTGACTTCCAGGAGTGGTACCACTTTCAAACATTAGACTGCATGCATGCTGACACACACCCAGTGGACTCACTCACACTTGCATACTCAAAGCCTTGGGTATTTGTGACCATTACCACAATATCTGAATGCCTTCCAATCTTACCTGCCGGTAAATACATTAAGTTTGGTATGTACCAGTATCCCTGTTTTACCGATGGCAAACTGAGAAAAACAGAAAGGCCATGGTCCTGTAATGACCATTGTAGATGCTTAAATTCACTCCCATGTAACTATTCTCTGAAGTTAAGAATCTGCGTTGATCCTTGCTGAATATGGCCACCTTGACTTACTCAAGATTAGAATACCATTGTAAATACCAAATTACTTTTTTGCACACCTCTTGATCCGCCTGCAACACTCACCCTATATTTCTCTATCTTTTCTGCCCCACACCTCATACATGCATTTCCAACGTGCTTGTACTGTCTTGCTCTCATGGTAATCTTCTGAGAAGGACACTGAAGCCCCACCTCTTCTACCTTCCTTGATACACAGGGTGTAACCTACAGTGGCTATTCTTCCAACCGTCAGTCTTTAGGCCAGCTAAGAGTGTCAGTACTATCCCAAATCCCCCCACATCCTCCTCTCCCATAGTCCAGGCAGCCCTACAGCACCTGGCTCTACACAGTCCAGCCAAGAAGCTCTATAGCGGAGTTAGCGTAGAATAGGAGGAATTCCTGTCACAGGGACAATTGATGCTGTCCCAGAGATAGCCTGAACACATGATGGCAAAATTTCATTAGACTATTGCTGGGAACAACTGAACTAGACAAAGCAAGCCACCAGAAAACACACTTGGTAATCTGCCTGGGCATGGTTAATTGTCCAGATGATGTAATAGATGTTCTCCTGTGGGGAGAGTTCTAGTGAAACCAGTGGAATTTGTGTACATGTATTGAACAATTTCTCTAACACCTTGTTTTACTGCTTGTTTCTGGCTATTCTTCTGGTAGGTGGTGTTGGTGATGTGCTCTTTGATATGGTGTTAGCCCCTAAACGGCACAAGATTCCAAACCAGCAACTGGAGCCTATACCAGCTTCATCCAAAATATATGAAGAAAAGCAGAGTGAAACAGGCAGTTACAAAGCAGCCACTATGCTTACCTCCTTGAAAGTAGATTTCCTTGAGTGTGAGGAATCCAATGGCGAGGAGGAGGAGGACGATGATGAAGAATCTGAAAAAAATCAAGTTCTCCCCCATGATCAAGACTCTACCCCCATACTGGACAATCTAAATGGAGAGCTAACAGATCAAGAAATACCAAGGTGGGACGTCTTCTTCAAGCGTGAAATTGTAGCCACAGATGGTTCTGATAAGGAGGACAACTGTCCACCTTCCTCAGATTCTCCTGGGTCCCAATCACCAAACCTGTTCAGTGACTCGGAGGGTTTCAGTGATTCAACCCATATCTCCTCACAAAATTCTTCTCAGTCAACCCACATATCTGAGCGGGGGAGTCAAGGCTGGGACAGTCAAGTGGACACAGTGCTCATCTCCTCCCAAGAGCGAAATGTTCTTGATATTCCTTCTTCAAACGGAGGATACACGGAAACTGCTGTTATACCATCTCTTTCCAATATGGAAAATCAAAGTGATTCCCCTAGTTGGAAGCCTTTGGAATACAATGCACAGTGTCCAAGCAGTGTGAATTTTGCTTTGAGAAGTAAAGACCAAGAGATGAATACAGAAGCTGTTACTATAACCCACAGTGTGCTAAGTGAAGTAAGTAGTAAGACATTAAGGACGCTTAATCCAGAGGCACGAACAGATTCTCAAAGCTCCTCTGACTTTGAAATCCCTTTATCCCCTGATGCGGAGGTACCTAAACCAGATAAACTGCATTGTCTGTATAAGAAGCTGGCTGAGGGTGAAACAATACACTAACTGGGGAAACAATAAGCTTCATACTCATTTTTTTCTTTAAAAAAACAAACATTCCCCACTGTTTAGTTTGGGAATAGATTGTGTGAAGTTGAAAGGCAGGAGAAATAAGCTTTATGCCTTGGAAATTTCTCCCTAGTACGTGCAAGGAGGCAGACTCAAAATTTGCAAAGCCACTTTGTGTTTCTGTAATCAACTGCTGAAAGTGTGTGTGCGCTCAAGCGAAGACTACAATACAGTACAAGCATGAGCAGAAATTGCACCCTAAGTTTCAAAGAGTACAGTAGAAAAGGCATGAAGGAATCAATCCAGCAAAATAAAGGCAGAACTGAAACTTAGGGAAAGAGTTTCCTAACTCGAATGACAGATCAAGTTTTAAAAGTCATCTACTGTATTGTTTAAGAAGTTTAAACTTTTCAGCAGTGTTTATTAAATTTTATAAGCAAACTGCCTACATTTAAGGTAGGGTTCTTAATCCATTTCAGAAAGAGGTTTCCCTTTTCCATACATGATCCGTTTTACCTTTTTATTTAGTAGGTGATGTTACAACCCCTTGCTGCCTGTTTGAGTTCTTTTAATATTCTCTCCCTAATCACTCTCAAGGCATTATGAAAACATGCCAGATTATAGGGCTCCCAGCATCAAGGTTCACAAAGCTTTGAGGTAGATCACTGAAAAATACTAATTTCAGGCTGGCTGTGGATGCTGGGGCACTGGTTCTATGTTCCATCTGCATTTTGAAGATGGTCTTTAATCATAAGGGCTAAAAACTGGCTTTTAATTGATTTATTTTTTTAAAGGGGGGAGGGGGAGGGAGAGACAGTTGGCCTGAAATCTGGTTAAGAATGCTTCATGTACAGGATATGGATGTCTCATGCTGCACTTGTTATTCCTTAGGAAGCTGAATTGGAGCAGACTTTGTGTGGCAGGAACATCCTGAATTTTGCTAACCAAGGGTGGTTTGGTTAGCAAAATATTTGGACTAATAATGTCAAAAGGTGTAGATACTGACAAAGAACCATGCAGCGGTGACTTGTTTACTTCTTGCATTACTAATTCCTACCCCCGTTTTTAAAATATTTAGATTTTATTCATTTTTTCCATATTAGAAATACAAGTGCATTAAACAAAACTAGAAAACACTGCTTGTGAACAGAAATGCATAATAACTGTAGCAGTTTATATAGGCACAGAGAAAAATTAAACAATGGAGGAAATGCTATGGCTAGCTAGGGGGGGGATGGAGGGGTGAGGAACAGTATTTCCACAAAAATTTCAGCTAAAAGTCTCTAGAAAATGACAATACTTTTATATTTCCCTGGGGTCTCCACTTCTACAGAGTATCCATTCATTTGTAGCTATTTTGGCCCTATCATTAAGCTAGCTGTCTGTTGACAGACTAAACTGACTTTTCCACTTAAACAGTATTAACCTTTTAGCCAAGCCAAGCATATGGTAACTTAAACCAGGCACGTATCCAAGAATGTAATTCAAAAATAGTTACCAAGTTAATGTCAAGTGTTATATAAATCCGTTTCTACCTCCTCCCCAAAACTCGAGGATAAATCCCATAACATGTGCATTAATATGACTTAAGCAGTTTTACACGTCCAGCAATGATCTGTATCAGTGACTCCTATCAACATTAATCTATGTGGGGACCAGCAGACAGAAAAAAGCATTTTTTATTTTTTGTGCTGAAAAAGCCTCAATCTTGGCTCACTTGTGGTTGGTCCTACACTAGATAGAATATTAGTCCATTGTGTCTGATCTATTTAGATCCAATTCCAAGCATTCCTCAAATCATCAACAGTACGTAGGATTCGCGGAACTTAAGGATCTCTTTCCAAAGTAATCTCTCTAGGGGGTCAGGCACTTCTAAAGCATTTGGTCCAACACACCTGAAAAGCAAACATTGCAGCTGAAGGTATTTGCAGGTTCCAAAGGAGCTTAGATTTAAAAAGGTGACTAACAAATAAGCTGTGCAAAATGAATATAATAAAGCTTCAACGAACTCATCCTAGGGCAATGAAAATAGATTTAAAATTGTATTTTTCAAAAGTAAGTGTGGAACATTTTCTCAGTAATTAAAAACTTAGCTCCAGGTTCATGTAGTGTTTGCTAATAAAACATTGTTTTGAAGCAACAGTTACTACACAGCAAGTTGTACCAGTGTAAGACAAAGCAAAAGCTGATCAAGACTAACTGCTCCAGGGCAAGTTGTGTCTCTTTTGCCTCCTCTTAGGTGCCTGTGTCATAGTGCTAGGGTAGAATGAGAGGGCAGTGTTCAAATACAAGTCAACTGCAGTATTAGCCATCTTCAACATCAGAGAGGAGAGGCTTTTGAAAACAAAACACAAAACCAGCCCCCCTGCCACCAACACATTTACATCAAGTGACTTAGAATATTTTCCATCATATGGAACAATAAGACCAGAAATTCCACCTTCACAAAAGGCTAAGTTCTACTGCTGGCAGGATGAAACAATCACTTCCATCCCATGCCCGCTGGACAATGGATTGCCCACAATGCATTGCCTGCTTCCAATGAATTTTGTCCCACTAGCCCCTGATGCATGTCATATGTACTAAAGGTAGACATGAATCACCACTGTGATATGCAAGCCTATTCTCTTGTGACAAATTAATAGCCATACGTTTTACACAATGAATGGCTGAAGTAAAGCTCTTTTATGCCATAAGATGTTTATATTCTTACTATTACTAATAATTTCTACAGTGTTACTAGTCATATGTAACTATGATGAACAGGAGTGTGTGTTAGGGTAATGGTAAAATCGTTCCAGAGCTATTTTCCCTTCTCAGCCCACAAGGATGTTTTTCTCAGTAGTCTTCTACTGAACACAGAATTTTATTATTTATTTTAAAAAAATAGAAGTCAGAAGGTTCCCATGTGATAGCCCCGTTTATGTTTAGCCACTCCTTCAGGTAGTTTCTGCTTGCATGGGTCACTTGCACAGCAACTGAGAGGAAAAGAACCCAACCATGTTCCGAGACAGACTTGTGTAAAGCAACTGGAAAGAAAATTTCTCTAGTCTCCTGCAATTCTAGCCACTAAGACAACTCTTCAGACATGACCCAGTCAGTGAGGGGTGAGCTACTACATAAGGTGGAATCAAACAAGACACTAACCCACATTAGCCTTCACCAGGCATGATCTCGTGTGCCTATCTTTTAGGCGTCTGCCATGAGGTCGCCACAGAGCCAGCACCACTCACGGCAGAGTCCAAGCACATTGCAAGCCCACTATGTGGGCCAATCAGGACTAACGGGCACCCATGTATCCACGTCTCAGTTAGGTTCACCCCCACTGGCATCCAACTCCAGCAGCAAGGAAGACCCTGCCTAGGCAGCTGAGAGATGCCAGCAGTAGTGGGGACAGGTCGCCAGTGGCATCTGTTGCAAGTAAATGAAATACAGGCAGTGGGCTGCCTATTTATTGGGCTTGGCACGCTCAACATGATGGGGCTGTGCAGACTGGACATAACCAGCTGGAGACTATCATCTTAGTTTGATTCCACCCAGAGTGTATAAGCTATGGGTGTAAACAAATGAGACTGGCAAGATGGATTCCCCTGCCTGCCCTGGGGAGGGCCTCCGCAGCCACCAAACTTCGGTCCTGCATAGAGGACAGTTCAAATGTGTAGCCCCCAACCCCTGGAATCCAGGTGGGTAACTAGTCCCTCCGCACCACAGGTTGGCTGAGGAGCCATTCACCCAGGGCAGTACTCTTGGACCCCTGCTGTACAGCAGGATCGGGCCCCCAGGAAGAGCTGCCATGAAATAGCTGACTGGGAAGCAGGGGGGGGGGGGGGGAAAGGGTGGAGGAACATGCTCACCCCTACTGCCAAAAAGTTGAGAGGGTGGGGGCAGCCTGAAGAAGCATGCTTACCCCAGCTGCAAAACAGCTGAGAAGGGCAGGCTCGGAAAAGGGGAGCCCCACCCTCAGCTGTTTGGCAGCCAGGGTGAACGCACTTCTCCAGGCCTGATCTTTGGACCTTGCTTCATGGTGGGACCGCACAGGCTGACCAGGCATGAGGCGGCCCCATGGTTCCACACTAGCCTGGGTGGGGCAATAGTAGCCCACACTATATCTCCAGTTGGCATCCCGTGGCAGTCAGCACCTTCCCAGACGCAGAAGTGGGCAATCATCGGGTAGCTACCAAACTGACGGGCAGGTGACTCACGGGCTGCTGTCTTGTTTGTTTTTACTCTGTGTGGTATCTTATCCTTCACTCTCAGAATTCAGAAGTGGTACTGCTATTTGGGGCAATGTAAGTGCATGCCTGTTCAGCAAGACATCAGTGCTGCAGGTGTGGTGTAGATTGTAATTCATTCCAATTATCCCTTTAGAGCATAGAAACAAGAGAGCTTCAGCAAAGGACTGTGGGATGACTGGAGGAGACTGCAGGGGTGGAATTTTCTCCGCACAGTAGCTGTTATGTCTGAATGCCCCAATTACCCTACATTATTGTGTAGAAAAGCTACTACCAGTACAACCTCTATGCCCCTCATGTTAGATCTCAAAGATCCAATGCTACAACTTATCTATGCTACTACATAGGATAGTGTCATATTTCAAGAAGCCATGAGTTATCTGCACCTCACGCGCTAGCAGTTGCTTGGTTTGCAAGCAGACAAAACTGATTTTTAAAAATGCCAAAAGAAGAAACTAAATTCAATTTATTGTTAAAGAAAGATGATGTAGAAAAGATACTGACAATCGGTGTTATTACAGCTATTGATTTCATGTCTATTACAAAAAAAAAAGTAGTGTTCCTGAGATTATAAGCAGCATGTTCTAACAAGTATACAACTTCAGTACAATTTTTAGAAAGAAATGAAAGGTGAGCAAGACTGAGAAATTAATGCACAATAACTTTTAATAGGAGGTCCTGCAGTCTGCTGTCTTAAACCATTCCAGTGAGAGAACAATAGTATCTCGTAACTTAGAGAGCCAAGCACAAAGCTGTACTGGTAGCCATGGTAACCAAAGGTTCTCTTTTAAATCAAGGTAACTTGTATTCTCAACTTTTAAAAAAAATTAATTCAAGCAGAGTACGATGACCTCAGTTACACTAAGCTGCCTTAAAACTGCTCTCTGTAGCAGAAATTTAAGTTTTCAGCTATCAGTAAAAAAAAATCCCAGCAACATACCTGTCTCCCTTAATGGAGATATATTTACTGATGAACAAGGGGGGGGGGGGGGGGAACAAACAAAACACGCTGACAAAGTCAGTAAGAAATAAAAAATAGATTTTTCCATTTGGCAATTTTTTTCCTTCTTTGATAATGGCAAAAGGAAATTTTAAAAGTAACTTTAAACAATTAATTGAAACTGAACTCAAGTGCTGTGTAATTGAGACTGGGTGAAAACAGACATGACGCTAACCACACTTGGTGGTCATTTATGCATGTTGCAGGGCTGCATAGGGCACCAATACAGCCCTGCAACATGCATAAATGACCACCAAGTGTGGTTAAAGTGTGGTTAGCGTCATGTCTGTTTTCACCCACTATAATCCCAAATTAATAACCAGGTGCATGGGGGAAGCAGATTTAAAAACCTACACATTTTTTTATTTACTTATCAGGACTTGAATTAAGTGTCCCAATATTTTGTCCAGTCACACCGCTTTCACGCCACCTCCCCCATGCATATTTTGGCTCTGTGGGAGCCAGAATCTGTGTTGAGTTCAGCCTGTCTGAAAGCCCGCCCCCCCATGCAGCTTTGCCGGCAAACAGATGCAGAAACACTATAATCCAGCTCTGTATCTGTGTGGGTTGGGGGGCTGGGGAGAAAGCCGAACCCCACGCAGATTCTGGCTCCCACAGTCTCTTGCAGAGTGGAAATGTGTGCGGGAGAGGTGGTGCGAGAATATAATGCCACAAGCCCCTAGAGACAGACAGGGAATGCTACTTTCTCAATCAGTGCTTTTACTTGACAAACATACTGGATGTTAAACTCAGGCTTTGACAGAAGCCAAACCTTTAAGTAAAGTGGTTTTATACCGTTTTCAGACTACCATTATCCAGTCAGAATTGTGTGTGTGGTAGGCTAGAAGGAAAATAGAGCAGCCAGGAAATCAGGGGTAAAAACATGAGGGTGGCATGCTGCCATCATGACCTGGCCCAGGGAGGAAATCCACAGACGACATGGGCTGGGCTGCATCAGGGCACCGGACATACATGCCCATGGCCAGGCTGCTGTTCTGTCTCCTGCGCAGCCTGGGGAGGACCACAACAGATGTGCAGGGGGCTAGCCCCATGCCGGTCCCAGTACCCCGCCATGATGGACAGCCATGGCAGTCAATTACAGAGCTGTGACTTCAGGGATTTCTCAAGGTCAGAGCCTGGGCTAGCCACTGAAACTGCCCGGGGCAATCCCAGGCTAATATCTGGCAGTGCAAAAACAGGTGCACCAGTGGGCCAAAATCATATCTGGTTTTATCCCAGGTGTCTATCCCTCTAGAGTCTGGTACAAAAGCAGTGTTGGGTAGGTGCGGGGCATTATTTCAATACAGGTACCAGTGGATGTAAATTCAGCATTGAGGGTGAAAGGGGCAGCAGCAGTTTATTCTGAGCACAAGCCTAGAACAGTCACCGAAGGGCTCATGCAGGGCTTTAGCTGCAAATCTAAAACCTTCATTCCTGAACTGAAATTCAAGATTCCACACAACCTGCTGTTTACTAGGGCAAAAGAACAAAGAATGAGTTGGGATAATAAACAGGTTTTTAAAAAGCAGTCAGATTTCCCTTTGCCATTATACAAAAATCATGAAGCAATGCCAGTTAAAATGGGCATCCTTAAAAATGACTGGATCCAGCAATTTTGTGTGGCCACAGCAATGTTAGATATCTTTAGATCAAGACAGTTAGGGTCCCATTCATTAATACAATCCAGCATCCCATTTAAAAGAATAAACCCTCCACAGTTTACAAACTGAAAAACAGAGTTATGCACCACCAATGTATGTGTTTTACATTCAACTATGAACCTTTACTAGAGCCTATGCAGTACAAATATAACTGTGCTTTTTAATTGAACAAATGGTCTTTATTGTCCTGCAAAAACTCTTATTGCAGAGTGAGCAAACATTATGGAATTTAAGGCATAAACTATGTCAGCCATCCTAAGATGGGTACTTACTGCACAGTCTCCTCACCCAATGGCAGCACACCATATAAAAGGTAAGTGGTTGGCATCTCAGGATATATAGCAGAGGTGGGCAAATGGTGGCTCAAGAGCTGCACACCGCTCTTGGGAACCTGTAGTGCAGCTCATCAGAAATGGCTGCCAGGGGGGGTGTGTCTCCCCATGCAGCTTCTTGAGCCGCAAGAGAAGCCAAACTGCCATTTCTGTTGCTGGAGCCTCCTGAGGGCTGTGGGAACAGGGGTGTGCGTCTTCAACACTATTGTGGCTAGCCAAAACTGCCAGACTCCCTGGGAACCCGAGCTTTGATGGGAGGGGAGGAAGTTGGGGGAAGCTGTGCTGCCCAATCCCCAGGATTGGAGGCCCCTATGAATGTAATGTGTCTTGTGGCTCCTGGCCATATGAGCATTTTGGTAAGCGGCTCTTGGGCTTGGGAACTTTGTCCACCCCTGATATATAGCATATGACTACTTAAAGTGAAACAACTCGGCCTGACTCGTTTCAAACTTCTGTACATTGCTTCCAAGTAATAAACAACTCTTCTGTGGCGTATAGACAAAAGTGGGTAGCCCCAGAACTTATTTGCTAGTTCTTTGAAGTGAAACAATGTAGCACATTCTCAAACTGTAAAGCTTTTTCAACATATCCAATTACAGACTTGAGATAAATTTGATTACATCCAGAATACCCAACTTTTATATATCTATAAAAGTATCCCACATTTTTTTTTATGAATACTGAAACTTGAAAGGAATACAGGACAATCCTGTTACCTGCTTTCAAATATAAATAAGTTATTCCACCGGTAGCTACCAAATTATTAAAAAAAAAAAAAAAAAAAAATCAGCAAAACTGGCTATAGTTTCAACACTGATTTACAAAGTGTTTAACTTCAAGAATTCAGTACAACCAAGATGGATTGTGAAAATCTGAAAATGAGTTACACCATTACACAATTGCTCAAATACTAGCACACACATTTACTTTGTAATTGCTCTCAAAGATGACGCCTCCGGACTTCTGGTCCTGCATCAGTGTCTACTTGCACCATTGCACAAGTTAGAAGATCCCTGGTCATCTAAGTAGCCATTTGAGATTATTTTGAGGAATGTACTTCCATGAAACAGCTTAGCTGTGTGGGCTCGTTCTAGTGCATCTTAAAGCAAGCCCATGAGTTGTTTGCAAATATGTTTAGCTGTATCTCAAGGCTTTTTAAACAAAATATTTCAGAATTAAAAATCATCCACAGTTATTAGAATTTAAATCCAAATGCTACCAACCTGTCCATTTCATTATCCCAGTCCTGTGAGATGCAGAATAGGGGTGTGCATTTGTTGCATTTTTTATGGGGCCCCATTTGTTTTAGTAACTAATGTTACGAAAACAAATGAATATGCAAATGATTATTGTTTGCTTCTTCATTTTCATTTTAAAGTAAGAAACATTTTTTTTAAAAAAAACAAAACAAAACTTGCGCAAATGCACCCTTTTTAAAAATGGCGCCGGCAGCATTGCTGCCATTTTGGAACAGGGAAGCCAGTCTGCACATGTGCAGTTTATTTTTTTACATTATTTTTAAAAATATTAAACAAAAAATTCCCAGAATAGGTTTTCAACAAAAACCCTAACACAGATAGTTTTCAAATGAAAACTAAAATGAAAACAAAAAGGGGTGCCTTCAGCACACCCATAATGCGGAATACATTCAGTTCCTCATGAACTCCGCTCCTCCCAGAATTGAAAGTCATAAGTACAATCCAGACTCCATCCACTTCAGGTTAACTTTTGTAAACAAGCACTTCAACACCAGTAATGCCAACAATGCCAGGCAAGTCTAGTGGTTCCTCTTTAGCCAACACAGAGCTATACACTGGCTGTAAAATAAAATTCCTCTCTTTGGCTAATGCTGTTTTAAATACATACTGAAAAACAAAGTATTTACGGATACAATACCCCTGTACTTGTGCAAGTCTTCGGAATATGTTCAAAAAGACACAAATAGAATGTCAATACTTGGGAACCGGGAATTCAGTTGAGAAACCCTCTGCAACACACAGCTCCACATTTGCACACAGTTCTGATCCTCTTTTTGACTGGACTGAAAGCATCAAGAGAGTCTGAAGCCAGATCTACAGAACCTGGGCACAGAAGAACACACAAAAGAAAAGAAAGATTTGGGCTCTTGGAAACTGAGATTATTATTTAAATCAGGAGTGGGGAACCCCTTTCCCATAGCAAAAAATGACCCCTGGCTAATTTTTATTTGGTCTCACTTTCCACTCCCTGGATCCAGCCCTGCCCTGCTCCCAAGAACTGAAGGGGCAGGTTCAGGGGAAAGCTAGCAGAGAGGAAGCTGTGTGCGCTCAGGAGTAGGGACTAGAGCTACAAGCCAGATCCATGATCTGAGACTTCCCCCTACCCTGAGCACCCAACCAATCCTGCACTCTTATCCTGCTTTTCCTGCATCATTTCCACCACCTCCACGTCTGTCCGCAGGCCCTTCTCCATACCCTGCAAATTTCTCCTTGTCATCTCCTATAATTTTGGTTCAGAGAATAGACTAGGGATTAAGCATGAATACAAGATATGAGAATTGGAGACGTAGGTCAGCATCTCTCTTTTTTGGTGCAGCCCTTTTAGCCTTTCTTGAATTTTCAGCATGGCCTCCCAGACAAAACAAAACCCCAAAGAAACCAATTTCACAGCACTGGTTTACACTGTCAGAAAGGCGTAAAAATAGGGCAAGTACCCTGCTCCAAAGGTTTTTAATTTAAAGTGAATAGGGTTGTTTCCCTGTGTAAAGTTAGGTATGTACATAAATCCCCTCAGGAGTGAGGCTTTAAAGTACAAGTCTGCAGAGGTTATTAAACCAAGCAGAATAATCTTCTTTGGTTTGTCCCCCCACCCTTCCCATAAGGGCAAAGGTACAGTGTTAAATGCTCACAGTGGCCAGAAATGCTTTTTTACCACCTCCATCTGGCAAGAAGGCTGACACCCTTTCTTTCAAACTCAGACCTAGCTATTGTCATCCATATCTTTATAACTTCAACGTGGGGTTGTCCTTGATTATTTAGAAACTGCAATTTTTACAAAATGTAGCAGCCTACTTCCTACACTAGTTTCCATTACTTTTTGGGCAAGATGCGGTTTTTACGAGCCTGAAGGGCTTGGGCCCCACATATCTGAAACACTGCCACCTCAGTTATATTCCCATGCAACTCCTGCAGTCAGCAGAGCGCACCCTCTTGCTAGGACCACCCACAAATTCATACAGCAAGGGTGTGCAAAGAGGCCTGGCTGGCAGTTCTCCATTACTATGGAACACCCTTCCAATGGAGGTTCATCAAAGCTGGAGCCTGACAACTTTCTGAGGCAATGCAAGACCTTTCTATTTGGCAACTCTTTTTATGGGATTATATGCATTTTTATTCATTGTTACCCCCATCGCCACAAGCCACTGGGAAAAGGTGGCATAAAATTTAAGCAACTAGATGATACACTATTGCATTATAGTTTGACAGCATCAATAGCTTTTTTCTTGAGGTTCTAAAATCTCTGTCCATTTTATGCTGTTTTTCCTGTTGCCTGTCCTAGCATCAATATGTGGATTACAATTCTAAGCTGAGGTCAATCATCAACTGCAGTCTCCAGTGGCAACGCCACCATTTTGTTTCTGCTTTACACTCTAGTGTCATTCTTGTGATGTCTGAACAGAAGCCGTTTTTAAACAGGCGGACAGTGGAGGTGGGTGGGCCGGGTCCATGTGCGGCGGGTGGAGCACCGCTACATGGTCCATGCATGGGTAAAAGTGCAAATGGGCGTACACCTACTCCACGCACGGAGCAACCCGCCTTTTGACCGGTTGCTCGGTGCGTGGGGGGGATGGGTGGAGATGGGTGTAGATGGGTGGAGGTGTGCGAGTCCCAAGAGCATGTACCCCCCCACATTCAAATGAGCCCACACGTGGACACTGGTGTCCATGTGTGGGAGCATCTTGTTTAAAAATGGCCAGAGAATCAATAAGAATGAACAGAAAGCATTAGAAATTAGAAGACCAATGAAGTGTTTGTGCTCAAAGGACAGGCAGATGATCCCAGCAGTCTTCAGTGACTGCTTGGTAGGGGATTCAAGATCAGTCCCTTGTTCTGAGCTGGCAGTGTTTAATAGGGACTATTGCAAGGTGCCCAAATCATTCCTTCCAACACCTTTCAGGAGCAGGGCTGTCTGAATGAAGAGCCCTTGCCTGCCCAATAGCATGAGGGGGAGAAAAAAACAACTCTTAAAAAAAAGAAAATGAAAATGCAATGCTTAGGTTGTCTACAACTATTTGTATTAAAACCAATCAGGCTACAAATAAAGTTTGCTAGTTCCATCCAGCTTGCATACAAAATGTTCTATCTACATACCTTTCATCTGATAATCGAACGTAAGCTCCTCTCCAGCTTTAATAGCTCTTGTAGAAAACAGTGCTATCCGAGGAAGACGAAGATCAAGATTATCAATGAAAACATTGAAGACCTGAAGATTTGGATCACACTGTAAAGCAAAGTTAGCTGTATTATTTAGGTACATGATAGCAATCCAAACAGAAAAGAGCATGAAATGGCAATTTAAAAAGGTAGCTTTATGCATTCCCAAGTGGAAGGAAAAAGAGGCTGCAAGAACTTACAGAGCAAACCTTCCGGTATTTAGCACTGGCACTAGCTCCTAGTGCTGGCAAGAATTCTGTTCTCTTCAATGGGACTCCTGCTAGTGGTAGGTACTAACAATAGCAGTGAAGAGTAAGACTATTGCGTACCTTTAGTGTCTAATTGTAATCATTATTATTATTTATTTATTAGCGCAGCAATAATGCCATAGCAAAAAGACAATCTTATTTGCCCTGGCAGAAATCCCAAGTAACTCCACTGATTGTCAACTAGATTAACTCTCTGGGCAAAACAGTGATAAGTGAACACATATCCTCTAGAGCGCTCCCTCCCTCACATCTTCAGATCCCTCCTAAAAACCTACCTCATCCATCAGGCCTTCCCTAGCTCCTCACCACAGATTGCTCCTTTATGTTTCTCCATATACAGTACTGTCATCCTTCAGGAACCCCCGCCTCCCTTGTAAGTGAGCTAAGCATATGCACCCGCAGCTTCTCAGCTTCATGAATGTGTAACTGTCCCTCTACGTGCCGCTTCTCTCGTCTCCCACTCCTTGTCCATTCTAGATTGTAAATCCCTTGGGAGCATGCATCTAATCATACTATACAACACCAGGCACATTTCTGGTACTATATAAAGCAGTGTAGGTATCGCCATTTCTGCCCTTCTGTATGCAAGCATTATCTTATGTAGTTTAGTTTGACTTTCCTGTAACATTAAAAAGAATCCATCAATAAAATTTAGGGTTTTGAAGAAAGAATAGCCTTACACTGTGATTCACAAAGTGGGACACATTTCCATATCGAGCTGCATCCACTGTAAATTCATCCGAATCATAGTCGAGATCAAACAAGTATGTAATTCCTTGGTGGTCATACAACTGGCCTCGTCTCTCTGCCTCCTCACTTGTGATCACCTAAAAAAGAAACCTGCATCATGTTATTAACTCTTGCTGAACTAAAATCCAAACAACTTGTTCAAACTTCATGACAGTTTCCTAATTAGAAGTAGAAACATTGAACTTAACCTTCTTTTAAAGATTAGAAGGTTGCTAGGTGTCTGCAAGACTTAAAGAATACACTCCTAATGTAACTATTTAAATAAACTCTTCCCAACCACATTTACCATTAAGGTCCTATCAGTACATGGTACTCCTCAAGCAATATGAAATGACAGATTTATTGGATGTTAAGTAATTGTATACTAGGTATAACATACACACACACACACACACACACACACCACTTCATTGATTTTCACTGAACTAGTTATAGGCTGTCAATATAAAGAAATTGACAAACTCCAAAAGAACCCTCGTAATGCTTTTATAAGTTACTTAATATATTGGCTCCCAAGAAGAGGATGTTGTCATAACATTAATCTGTAGTTGTCTGTCTCCTAATGCAGTGGTATTTCCATGACTACAAACACCATAGATAGCAAAAATGGAAAATAAAAGTAAAAGTTGATTTACTGATCCATTGCCTCCAGGCCAAGGCAGATTCCACTCCCTTCTCAGCCTAAGGCAGCTCTCTTCCACCCTGGATTCAAGCAGGAGGAGGAAGTGGTGGCTCTTAAGTTGGGAAACAAACACCAACAGGAGAAAGCAGCCTGTAAGAACATTCCTAAACTGCTGCCACAGACAGATCTGGAACCATGAGGAGAATTCCTCCTTTCCCCTATCGTTTGAATTGGTTGCTTCTGCAAAACCCCATTTGCAGGTGGTAGGACCCCACTTGAATTTAAGAGCCACCGTTTGGGAAGCACTGTTCTAAAAGAAAAAAGAAGCACTTAGCACCAGAGCACGTTTCCCACAAGATCTTTATAGAATTTTTCATATCAAGCAGAACAATAAAACTCTAAAAAGGGGAAATTAAATTTGTTCTGCCATCTCCCCCACAATCGCTTTTTACAGTCAAGCTTCTGTTCCCCCAAATTGAATTCTTTCCACCTGTTATATAGTGCCTGCTGATTTGTTCACTATAGGTTTAATCCTACAAAAAGAATTTACCAGTGCAAACACATATGCCAGTGCAGAGCCTCACTGACTTCAAGGAGGGTAGCACAGATGGGATACTCTGCAAGACTGGGGCCTATGTCATTATCCAGGAATAGAACCAGCAACACACACAAAATAACGCTGAAGCTACATGGAGGGGGCAAGGAAGCTATGAGCAAGTCTGTCTCCTATTTTAAAGATATACCTTAACACCAAATCAATATTATTTTCTATTATTAGAAGGGAAAAATATTCAAGTCTGAATATTACAAAAATCCCTTTGTTCAGACTGGAGATACACAAGATCCAGATTTGGGAGCTGGCTTAAAGTCCAGACTCCACAGCAATAAAGAACAGTTACATCTAGTCTGAACCAAACTACATACCAACCACCATGGGGCAATGACAGGCTGCATTCATAACACATAAAACGTGGCATAGATTGCCTCCCTCACATTTTTATTGCTTGTGTAAATGACTTGGCTCCCAAGATCCTGCATGAGCAAGTCCTAAATCACCCACAACTGATGAGCTGCAGCCCTTTCTTATTCCTCCACTGTTACAGACATGTGTTTTGGGGGCCATTCTGGATGTCTGTCCCACACACTCCCACCTCAAGTCATTTCTTTCAGCCAGCATGGCCAGTGCACAAAGATCAAAGTGTGCTGGTTCAGCTCCCAGGCTGCTGCTGCTTTCAGTCCGTCTCCTCCATGTAACAAATGCCCGCAAACTCAAGAGGAGATAACAGGCTGAGAATGATGAGATTGTTAGCAGTTCAGAGGGGATAACTTGCAGCAAGATTTAATTGGGCGGGGAAAGAAGAGATTTGGCAGCACATGTGAAGGATGATAAAGTGCAACAGTACTCTTGTGAAGGCAATTAAGGAGCTGGGAGAAAAGGCTGCATGTTTGGTGGCCAGCGGGGGTAAACAAATAAAACAGACAGGTGGACAACCACCTGGTGTTGAATACTATCTCGTTTGTTAACACCCATTGCCTTAGTTTCCTGGTACAGGTAGGGCCTGTCTGAACATGACATGCAAACATCTAGACGCAAGCCCATTCAACAGAACTCCATCTGTGATAGAAGTTGTCGGTCATGTCATAGCGTGGGGCGAATACAATGAAATATTCTAAACAGCCTGTTAGATCGTTCAAAAGACATCCAAAAATGTACTTTTTTTTTTTTTTTTTTTTTAACCACATAGAGCTAGTTGCTCCAAACGTAGGTGCGGAGGGTAAAAGTGTCATCGGGCGATTCCTGTGTTGGTTTCAATTCTGGACAACAGCGCTCAAAATCCAGCCCTGTCATCCATGAGCGAAACCAACATGAGAATCGCCCGATGATGCTTTTATCCCCGGTGCTCATGTTCAAAGCAAAACCACCGCCATAAGTTCGTCTCTCGTAAGCTTCCCCCCCCCGTCCTGTAACGTGGGCAAGCACTTTAAATAATTCAAATTATATCAGTTATGGGAACAAGTACTGTTAGGGGAGGATGCAAACTTACATCTGAACTACTTTGTCTCTGTCTATTGTTATGCAAAGCGAACAAGGGATGACTTAAAAGCATCATGTTGATGATTGGGCGGGGGGGGGGGGAGAAAATGATTGAAAATTCTTAACTGAAGTTTTGTTGGTGTGTGCTAAAAAAAAAGGTAGAGGAAGGGAAGCAAGAGAATAAAGGAACTGATTAAGCGGAAGCGAGAGCAGTTGGATGGAGCTTCTGGTGAAGAAACAAAGAGGGAGACGATTGGATAAAAAGTCATACAGTACAAGGAAAGAACGTTTTGAATGCAAACTGGAAAATACAAAAAATACCCTTATCATCATCATCAACTTCCACTAGTGGAACACAGTTCCTGCTGCTTCTGTTTCTTCTAGCTAGAAGTTCTTTATGGCTTGGGGACTAGCTCCCTCAAATGTCTTTATTTGTACACCCACATTGCCAGAAAAGGGGAAGTGTAATGTTATAACAAGGCCCTGTTCTTTTCTAGACAGCAATGCTTTCATTTCAGCTCCTCTGCTGTGCTGCGGTGCATCATACTGTGATGCCATACTCAAGATCACAGTGTGTCAATGAAGGAGACATTTATTTAAACGTACCCTTTTAGAAGAAAAATATGCACTTGTGGTTCTCTAGCACAGTTAAATACATGTTAAAGAGACTAGTTAAATACATACCTCTCCGACATACTCCATCACAAAGCTCTTTCTTTTAATTTTCTGCAGGGTTTTTACTCCCCAACCACGACCATTGCTTGTTCTGAAGATGCAAAGAGAATAAGGTGTGCCTTTTTGTACTATCCTGTTAAGGCAATTAGGACCACATTTACAATGAGAGTTGCATTCATAGATAGGCAAGCCTGGCTGGATTTTTAACTGTTTATGTCTATTATAAGCCCAGAAGGTTCCAGCCTCCTTTGGGCAACACTTCTCAGCAGGGCAGCGAGAGCATTCGCAGCCAATCGTGATTCCATTTAGTACGTTTATACCTGGAGAAGGCTTATATTCATTAATGTAGTAGAAGTCCAAAGGAGGACCTTCGAGGTCCACAGCATTTTCTACAAGGATCATTCCTTTATGGTTCTTCTTCCTGTTGAGTTCTTCTGTCCATCTCTGTAGAGCTATTCTTTGTTTAGCTTTCTTTACAATGTAATCGGCTACAATGGGCTTCAAAGCTTTAACATTGTTTTGCATAGTCACTGCTTTAATATTGTTCTTCACAGTCACCGCTTCACCTCGTTTTAGCCGAGCTGAACACTGGTTCTTGTCACTATGAAACTGCTGAAGGAGTACTGGGCATTTGAGATTTTGCAGAGGTTCCCAAGTATTGGAGGACTCTGGCCATCCTTTCCATTTCACAAGAAAGTATTCCACACCCTTGAAATAAAACAAACATTAAAAACAAACTAATATCAAACAGGACTCCGTCCAAAAGTTTTTTAGAACTACAAAGACCCTGCTTCTACAATGATACAACGGCTATAGTAATATAAAATAATCACAAGAGAAGCAAGTGTCACTAAAAATGTGGAGTAAAGGCCACCTTAATACCATTAACCACATCAATTATATTGTGAATTACAAAGAATAATCAAAATTAGTAGTGTATTTCAAATGGGCACTGACTAGGTATTAACAGTTAGGCATGCACCTAACTTCCCCACTATGGATTTGTTAATGCATCTATAAATCAAAGTAAGGTGTGTACACAAAAGCTTCTTTACGCAAAGAAAAAAGTTACACTAAACATATAATTGGGAAAAAATTCCAAACCAACTTCTAAAAGCACAGTTTGTAATCATTAAATCAGCCTATCATACTCAACATAATCCAACTACTCACAACACTCTTAATAGTGTTTCCTGGATATGAAGCATAATATTTGTAGAATGTAATTTTTGGACGAGAGTGTTTCCTTCCAAAAAAAAAAAAGGGGGGGGGGAATAATGGAGCAATAAAACGCGGATCTCCTATTCATATATAAACAGACCTCTGCAGCCATGAGTCACATTAACTTCACTAGGGATGCTGTATGTACATGCGAGTGTTCAAGGAAGATTCTATGCTACTGCTCCTTTAACGATAAAGGGTAATATTATACTACTATACTATTCTTTAAATACAGAAGAGCTTGTTTAATAGTGCACACAACAAATTCAGAAATGTTGCACTTAATTCATTTAAAATCATTTCAGCAAAACCTTCACTCTCTACAAGTGTCAGAAGAAAAAAACCAGGGAACATGTTCAGCACAAGCTCCTGATCTTCACCTTCGGGTTTTTCGTGGCCTTGCTCCCCCATCTCTCTGCTCTTGTATCCTGCCACTCCAGCCTGGGTGCTTCACTTCTCTTCTGCCCCCACCCTCGCCTGCTCGAGACCCCCTTTCTCCTCTAAACATCTTTGTCCCTTCTCCCTTGCTGCCCTTCATGCCTGGAACTCCCATCCCTGGATACATTTGCTCTGCTCCTTCCCTCCCAACTTTCAAATCCCTCCTGAAAACTTACCTCTTCTGTCAGGCCTTCCCTAGCTTCCCTTCCCCCAATCAATAAAATTGCATCCTTTCCCCCGCATCTAGTTCCCTGTAACTAAGACCACATTTACACCTGCTGTGGTGTGCAGATTTTGGTTTCCGCAAGCCAAAATCTGTGCGGAGTTCAGCTGGTGTGAAAGCCCCCCTGCATGGCTTTGCCAGAGATCATCCAGAGAAGTAGAGCAGGTTATTCGGCTCTGTACTCTTCCGGGTGATCTCCAGCAAAGATCACGGAGGGGCTTTCACACCAGCCAAACTCCGCACAGATTTTGGCTCTTGCAGTAAAAGCTGTCAGTAAAAGAGCAGTTCTGTTTATGAAAGAAATACAGTGGATTCTGAGATTCTGTTGATTAATGGGCTTAATGAAGATCTTGATTTCAGCTGGCTTCTTCAAGCTGGTATAGTAGTTTGGCCAGATTTGGAGAGGTTCTTTTTGCTGCAGCCAATGATGCACAATTGTGGTAGTTATAAGTTGGTCTCCTTCCTGTTTGACAGACTGATCCCTCAGTTTGTTGGGTTGAGAAAATGACTAATAATTAGGAGCTCTGCTCCTCAAAGAAGCAAGTAATGTTTTATACTTGATAGTTGTTTATGTTTGGATTGCATTCAAGTAAGTTATTGTGTATAGATTTTGCTGACTGTGAATTTGAGATTAGTAGTGGTTTCTTACCCAGTGAATGTGGTAAGGTGGGAATGGAGATAATAATGAGAGAATATATATTGAGAGAGTGTTTTCATGATAGAGGGATTTACTTAGCCTTTGGATCGAGGTTTTGGGGAGAGACTAGAGCAACTAGGATTTATGATAGTTAGTTTGTAACAACAATTGTTTTGGCTTATCCTAGGTTTTGGAATTTGATGTTCTTGAACAAACTGGCATTCTTCCACATGTATTTGTGGTTGTTGAAAAAGATACTACACTTGATCTTATACTACATATATAGCTAGGCCAATATTTAACCATTCATTTGATTTGATTTTTTCAATTGGGTTAAGTTATGTAGACATATCTTTATTATAGCATTTTATAGATTTTATTACACTTTTCTTTACATATAGTAGAGGGTTTTAACTATTTGGTCTTTTAATATGCTACCTTCTCCAAACGGTATATTCCTGAAGGTGTTTTTTGGTTTTTGCAAAACATTATATATAAAATAATCTCAATTCTTTGGTAGGTTTTTCACTTATCAAATTTGTATTATTTTTAAAGAGTTCTTGCATATATGCCCCTGAAGAAGGGTTTGTTAACCCAAAACATGTAGGGCTTACGTATTTCATATTGTGAATATTTGGACTTATGGAGTATAAATGTTTGTATATATTGACAGTATTTGGAATATGTTATTTTTTAACTGTTAAAAAAAATATCTGTAGCCACTTGATTTTCCTTTGGTTTGGTACACTTCTCCCAAAGCCGAAACCTAGGTGAGGCCAGCCACTGCCACAGGTGTGAATGTGGTCTTAATGAAGTACGCGAGTCTGCAACTTCTCAACATAAATGTACTCTTGTCTCTCCCTATGTTCACTTCTCCCTTGTCTCCTGGATTGTAAACCACTTAGGGGTAGGGATCAGTCTGTAACTGTTGATTGTATGGTGCCAGGTACATTTCTGGTGCTATATAAATAAGATGAAAATAATAACAGGGACAATCTAGCCTGTGATCTTGCAAAACCAAGCACACATTATAACTATATGCTCAAAATGGATATTTGTAGTACTTAAGAACTCATGATCCGTCTCATTTGTGAGCTTAAAAATTCCTAAGTATCTTGTCTGAAATTAGTAGCAGATTAACAAACACCCTAGAGCCTAGCCCTTTAGTTCTTGAGCAAAAGCATTTCTTGCTTCCAAATTTCAAAATGAAATATTGATCAAAATCGTTCTGCAACTAGATATCTTACCTCCTCTACTTTGTAGTCACACAAGTATTCCACCTCATAACTTTCTAGAGTCCTGTTGGCGAGTCCAATTGATTTACTTGTGAGGTTTTCTTGCCTACATAATTCCTGGAGGATGTCAAGTGAAGCTAGACATGGAACATACCAAGCTACAATAAGAGAATAAGATTCTTTACTATCATTGTCTCTGCTGATTTTCAAAATGAAGCACTTTTAAAAAAAAAAGTTTTCTCCCAAATCCTTAGGCAGTAGTTTGTAAGAATTGTCCCTGGTCTTACAAATTAGTAACTCATTTTAAAAATTATTATTACAGATGGATAAGAGTCCACATCACTCTCAGAAGTATAAACTGAAAGACATTTACATTTGTCTCCCTCCTTCAGAAACAGTAATTTCCTATATGAACTTCAAACCTGCACTTATAAAATTACTACATAAAACAGCACAGGACACATTTTATGCCGTATGCAAGTAAAAGAAGATTAAGAAAACTTATAGGAAAATTTCTCTATATACTTTTCATAATCACAACTGCCTGCCTTCAAGGTACCCTAGCAGTACAATTTAATACTTCTGACCGCAGTTAAAGTAGAAGCCACTTCTCTGTGGCACTAAGTTTCTGAAATTTAGTCATATGGAACCAACACTCTTAGTGTGGAATATGGAACCATATTAGTAGTAGTCATATGGAACCAACACGACTTAGTTACTCTGGCGACTAAAATGAGACAGACGCAAAGCCCTATTCCAGAGAGGGCTGCATTTTCTCAGCAGTTGGGCAGACCAGGAGATAATTGCACTTCACAGAGAGCAAAACTACTGGCAAGATTTAATTTAAGGTCATGGCTATAAGACTAAAGAAACTAACATCTTGGGAGGCATCATGTGAAGTTATCAATCAATAAACAGATTAGAAACCTAGCGTATAAAGGAAACACTCTCTGCTCAAAAATAGTTCTGTGTGCCTATTTGAGAGCTGCTAGGATTCTTCCTTCAGAGTCTAGGATCTATTGTTCATAGCCATCGTGAAGCAAACTCACAGAATTTAATTTATTTAGAATTTAAAGGGTAAGGGAAATATTTCTTACTTCTATTTCGGCTCCCACTAGGAGGAGTCTCAGTTCTGCTGCCCTGAACTCCTTGCTCTCTTCTTTATAGAGTTCTCCTTTAACTCCCTTATATATGCACCAGGGCAGCGTCCTCCTTACCCCCAACCCTTCACCAGGCACAGGGGGCACCATCTTGATTCCCAAAGCCACCCCAGAGTCTGGAGCAGCCAGCCAGCAAGGAAGGGTTCCTTACTGCCAAACCCCAACCCGCAAGCAGGTGCTGAGGCAACAGCCTTACAAATCCACCCCCTCACCCCACCCCGGTGGAGGTGACGAGGTCAGGGTCTTAGCCTTACGCTCTGCAGACACAGGGCAGTGTCCATGTTTCACCCCACCCACCCGCAGGCACCAAGCTAGTAACGCACCTGCACCCGGGCAACGTCTACCCTTCCCAGCCTCCAGCAAGCCGCGGGGCGGCACCCGGACCCTACCTCCACCTTGATCCCAGCGCCTCCCCCAACCTCCCTGCGGCTGCAGCAGCCGTACCAGGGCGGCAGAGTCCCTACCTCCAGCCTCTAGCAGGCACCGCTGCCTTCTTTGCTATAAGGTGCACTAGCAGGGGGGGAAAGCCGCTCGCTGGGCTCGAGGTAGTCTGCCCCGCTCTTCTCGCACCCCCCCGGCTGCACAGCAGGGCCCCGCCCTCTCCCTTCGCACCCGGTCCAACCCCCTCACCTCCCCGCCGGGCCGCCATCTTGAGCCGCCGCCGCCGCGCACACAAACGCCGAGGCAGGAGCAGCGAGGCTCCGCCCACTTGGGGGGTAATGGCCCCGCCCATTTCCAAGATTGCTGGTCCTGCAGTAGCGGCGCGCGCTGACTCGCCGGGGATTCACACCAATATGGGGGGGGGGAGGGGTTAGACCCCGTGGAGCTGCGAGACTAGCCTAGCCCTTCAGTGTGGGGACAGGCTGAGTTCGTACAAGCCCAGAGACACTCAACCGCAATCACGGCACTCAGACTAGGGGGAAAAGAACCACAGAACCCAGTCCTAGTGAAGCGATTTTCTAGCTCTAGCTGCTAGTCTCACCCCATGCAGTCTTCTAGGGTCGATGGTAAATTATCCCCACCTGTGTGGGTTTAATAGTCTTCATTAGCAAGCACACGTTACACACATCCCTGCCTGCCAGGGATTAGCAGCGCATGAAAGTTGTACCTTAATCACACCAACTTCTTAACCGTTAAAAACTTTATACAAAAGCAGGATTAAGATGATGCCTCCTCCACCAGAGACAAGGGAATAGTGGTTTCAACCTTCCTCTAAGTTTTTAGGAAAATTTGATCATTGCACACGCACTGAAAGAACGATAGAGCTACTGCCAGCGCTGGTGGACCAGGACGATGAGGGGATTTGAGACCTTGAGAGCATTATATAATATAGTCAGTATGGTGTAATGGTTAAGTGCACAGTACTTCAACAGGGATAGGAAAGGACCTGTTCAAATCTCCCTTTAGCCAGAAGCTCACTGGGTGATCTTGAGCCAATCACAATATTTTCTCCATTTAACCTACCTCGGAGTTGTGAGAATTAAAAAGTTATGTTTACTAGGTTATATGTAAAGTGCTCCAAGTGCCATGGCAGAGGGGAGCTATATAAAAAGAGATATTATATAATATAAAGGATTACATATAATATATACTATTTATATTATATACTACTAGTTTATTTTTATATAGCATGCCCCGCTCATGGCAATCAGAGCACTTTACATACAACTAGTAAGCACAACTTTTTAATCCTCACAACAACCTGAGGCAGGTTAGGCTGAGAGAATATTGTGCCTGGCCCAAGGTCACACAGAGTTTTTGGCTAAAGCAAAACTTGAACGGGTCCCCAATCCAAGTGCTGTGTGCACTTACACATTACACCACACTGACTATATTAAAATATATAATCGCTAAGTTTCAAATTCCCTGCTCTTCCCCCTCCAACATCACTGTCAACAGCTCCACCGTTCTTTTAGGTACCATATTCCTAGTCTTAAATTTATCCCTCCTCTTTCCACTTATCCTAACTCTTAGTAGCACAATGTTCCATTTATTCAAGTGAAAAAGAGCTGAGAGCCACTGACTAATAGATGGAAGGTTGTAGATCTCAGTACCTTAATCTCTCTAAAATCCATCTCTTTCTCACACCCTTATGGGGATGAGGGGAGATAATTAGGGGAAAGATTGGTCAATTTTTCTGAATGAAGAAAAGATGCCTAAGTCCTGTCTTTTAGCTCTCTATTGCTCAGTCCATTTCACAGCTTGCTTTTTTTTTTTTTTTAATTAAGAAAGGGGACAGCAACAACTTCCAGTTAGGGTGCAAGAAGTTATGGCCCCAGCTCCTATTCCTTGAAAAAGGCACAGGGAATTTAGCATTAATATATTTTGTAATTGTTCTGAAGAGAGCCATCCGATATAACTTATTAACAAGATTGCAGCTGCAAGGCAGGGGACACTGAAGTCAGATTTTAAACAGAAAAAGGCAAGATGTTTAATAGTGAAGAAAGGGTTAATAATATAACTAATATAAACAATCAATGGAGACTTAAAACCTTAGAAACTTTTACATATATCAGTAGGTACCTAACAAAGGATAAATTTCTTGCCTTGGATGGAGATAAATTTGTTTTTCTCATCGTTGCTGCTTCCCTGCTGGCCTCTAGGTCAGCCAGCCAACCTCCTGTCCTTTAGCTTTCACCCCTGGCCAACATGCAGCAGAGCATCTAGTATTTGCCAGGGATATCAATGGAAAGCTACTAGCCATTCTTCCCACATTGGACCTTCTCGCCATTTTCCTCAGCTCTCCTCCCCGCTTCCCCAACTCCCATTATTCTGTCACCGCACATTTAAAACCCTAGCCCAGTTTAAGCCTGACTCAGTTCAGCGTTCAGCCAAATGAGAAGCAGGGGAAAGGACTAGAGGCCCACACATCTGACACTGGGAGTTTTCAAAATTAAAATGGCACTGGGGTGAGTCTGGCTGCCAGGCAGCACTCACAGATGGAGTGCGTGTGGAGGGATTCAAACAGGCGGCTCCCAGCGTGGCTACTACAGCCACAGAGGCAGCCATCATGCACTCTCCTGCTGTGGCCCACGGGAGAGGAGGAAGCACAGCATGCTGGCTTTTGCAAGTGAGATGGCCTGGGCATGAGGGCTGCGGAACTCAGGCTCCCAGCCACTTCTTGTGACTTGCAAATTCTTGTGACTTGCAAAGGCCGTGTGCCTGTGAGTAGCAGACCTGGTGCATTGCTGGCTGTCACTGTTCATGGAGGGAGGGGCTCTATGTCCACCTGTTGCCATGGATCTATTTAGCTTGCCCCGCATGGACACTTCTGTTGTCCCAAGAGTGCTGTATGGCTTGTGAGAATGCACATCTGGCTGCTCCACCTTCTGACAGGTGGGTAGCTCTGTGGCTCCTGGGCAGCCATGCAGGGTAGCATCTCATCTGAAAACATCTATTGTTGGCCATTTCTGCTACAGTATTCTTGTTATCCTGTTAGTAAAACTATCCTATTGTGGGGACCAGGTAGTGGATAAAGCGGCCTTCTTGACTCTGCCCTTTCTCACAGGGATCTCTCCCCTTCCCAACAGTATAATACAGGCTGAAGTCAGTCAGTTAGATAGAAAATTATGTATTTCATGGCACATCAGGTACCATGCATTTCATGGTACCTAAAAATAGGTATTTCACACTCACACATTAAAGCATAAAAATAGCCTTGTTGCATTCAAAATGTACATGTGTGCCTTACTATGAATGTTCTCAAAATATATTTACTTGCATTAAATTCTAAATTCAGGAATATGTCTACCTTTGGAAGATGCTATTTTCACTTTCAGTAAACTTACAACTTGAAACAAATAAAAATTTTTAACAAACCAAAACATAAACATATGTTCCCTTGTACTGGACCGAGCAATTTTCAGCAGAAACGTATCTGGTCTTTAATGGAGCAGCAGAGTATTGTTTTGATTGGACACATTTTAAACAAAATCTCTATGCAATGTTAACAAAGTACCCAAAACAAATTAATCTGATGTCCATCTTAGTGCATCAGAAAAACAAACTTTTGCTGTTGTCTTTTAAGAGCTATATACTCCTAGGTGCACATAGTTCTTTCAGAAATGGGGATTTTCACAGGGAACTCCAAAATTACATGGCACTGAGCAAATTTAATGGAAATCACAAAATCCACGGCAACTGTGGAAAAATAGGACAACCTTACTAAGACATCTTTTCAAAATGACTTGGCCAGCCAGGTCTCACTGCCATGTCATACAGAGGATACAAGATCATTCCAAGAAACTAATTTCAGAAATAGGAGATGAACCTATTTGACGTGAACACATTCACTAAATTCCAAGTTGGTGTTTTTCATCAATAGACCTCAATGTACTTCACAAAGGAGGCCAGTATCACTAGCACAATTTTATGGATGGGGAACCTGCAAGCAGAGGACTAAGTTGCCCATCACCACACAGGATTTGCTGGGAAAGTGGAATATAAAATCCAGGCCTCTCAAGTTCTAGTCCATCACATTGGCCCTTTTCACACAGACACTCCAACACTGATAATATGGATGTTACAATTTATTATACATGTTGCAGGGCACCCATAGAGAACACCTGCTGCCCTGCAACATGTATAATAATGTAACACCTATTTTATCAGGGTTGGAGTGTCTGTGCTGAAAAGGGCCTCTGTGAAAAGGGACATTGAGAATATCTGCCCTCATGAAAAGGAAAGGGATAAGGAGACAGGCAAGCTTGTGTCCTATGTAGGATCTGGGAAGTCTTCACTGTTTGGCTAGAAAAACAAAAGCTTAAGATGGAGAAAATATTGGTTCAAGGAAGGCAGTATTTCTTGTTAATTAACCATTATTCGTAGTTTCAGGTACAGTAATGAAGACAGCTTACACAAAGGAGAGCAGGGTCTTTCCCACAGTCTAGGTGTTACTGAGCAGCTGAATATCCCAGAAGGAATACAGGAATTCTACCCCAGGACAGTTAATCCCATAAAGCACCAATTCAAGAAAGAATTTACTTTATCCAACCCAAGTTTCTTATAATAAGTGCAACAACACATTAAAAATGTTGCACCTTCTAATCATATATGGCCAAAGATTTGTCCAGTTAGGTTAAAAAAAACCTGTATATGAAATTTGAGAATTGAAAAATAAAAGGCCAAATCTAGGTAGGCCCAGTCACCTACAGACATGGAGAATTTGATTATGCAAATGTGACCCTTCTCTTCTCCAACAGCAGGTAGAATGATTCTGACATCACAGCAGCTCAACTAATTGCTACAGTGGGCTCGCAAACAGTTCTTAGCCTATTAATATACACTATGAGCTATTCCATTTGGCCTGATGGCTACTAGAAACCCAATAGTCAATTTCCTTTCTGTGTACTTTCATCCAGCAGTTATTAATAACAGATACACATCAGAAAACCATGGACATTCTCTTGAATTTGTTATTAATGGGATTAGCGGTCTGTTCTGAGGATAGCAACTAGGAAGACAAGTGGCAAGGACAGAATTATGGCAATAAACAGAGTAAGTCTCAGTTTTCTGAAGCAGCATGGGATGTCTGATGTTAATGCAAAGAGAACAGGATCCTGGTTTTTAAGGTATCATAAAAATATCACAGAAAATAAAATATTTGAGATTTGTGCACTCAGAATGATGGAGTGGAAACCTCTTGGCCAAAATCTGAGCTATTGTTTGAGGGAGTTAGGAACTTAAACTCATGTGCTTCTCCTTCCTCTGAGAAACTAGGAGGCATTACTGACACAGGTGATCCAAATCTATGGTTCTGTCCTTTATACAGCTACAACTGGCATATGCAATAAAGTACAGCGCTACTGCAAAAAAAGCTTAACTCTATTTTTGGTTATTACATCACCAACAAATTAAAATATTTTCTTGTTTGAATAAAAAAAGCTTGAAGTCAACAAATTGCAGGAGCTGATCTCTTCTCAGATTCAACTTACTGCAAGAAGTCAGACTTTTCAGTTAAACTCCATCATTGCTATTATTTCATATATCCAATATCTACTTTAAGCAAGAAAGCCTGCCTCACTTTCTATCCACCATAAACCAGGAAATTGCTCTGAATTTACTGTATTATTCCTGAGAAGGCGGTTTTCACCCACGCCAGTTAAACCCATCATGTATAGAGCGCATCAATGCCACTATATAACCATGTTTTGTTTAATAAAGATTTTGTGCTGAAGTGGTATTATACTTTTCAATTTATTGCAGTTATCAGCCAATTTATGGTGCATTTAAAAATGTATTTTAAGATTAAACATCCGGGTGTGGGAGGTGGTACAAGCAAACAAGAAACTGACAAAACAAAAATATCTTCTTCCAAATGAGACTATGATGCCACTTCAACAGTGATGACTTCACATTTCCCTGTATCTTGATCTGTGCAGGTAACATGCAAGGACCCATCTCTAAACAAAAAAGAAAAGAACATTTACATACTGAACAGCAGCAACCCAGGGAATCTCAAAGTTGTTTAAACAAGACCAAAAAAAATCAACATTAATGTTTTGTAAAGAAAAGGGTAAGACAACCCAGGAACTTTACAAGCCCTGGCAAATCATTCTTTTGGTGTAACATGCCTGCAAGTAATGAAACACTGCTGCTTTTTTAAAGAGTGGTTACATATAGGAAGGAAATATTTGGGTTTCATTACCTTTTCATTGTGAGAACAGTTAGTATCTCATGAAGACCACCTTCCTTATTGTCTAAACCATGGAGAACAATCTGTTTAAAAAAATAAAGGTTAAAACTGACTAAATACATTGATACAAATTAGTCTGAATACAGCGAAGCCCCGATCCGAGGTGTGCATGTGTGTATGGAACAAACCTACCCTTGCACATACACACAAGCTATGTATGGTGCCCCAGGTGAAGTCCCCTGCCTCCCAACTGCACCACCACCCAGCAGAGGGAGGCAGGGCTGCTGTAGGTGGGGGACTTTGCCTGGGGCACCATTAACGCACACGCTGTGTGCGCGTGGGCTGGGACAGGTTTGGTCTGTGCGCCTGTGGCCCTTGGACTGGGACCTTCGTGTCTCAATTTTAATACAGCATTAGAATTTAGGTCACAATTCCTTGCTATTACACACTCAACTACTCATATTGTCCACATATGAAAGCTAAAGTTTTAAGACAAAATACTTAGCCAAACAACAACATGGTTACTGACAAAGGCAGCTCTTTATAATTTTAAGCAAAAAAGACTATCTGGAAATTCTACATATATATTTTAAGTAAGTTTTTCTTCCAAAGCCTGAATTAGGACACCTCTTTCTGTATGGAGAAGTGTGTATATATATATATATATGTTATGACCAGGGACCTGTGTTCACTGCATTTTTCCTATTGGCAGCAACGGGAAAAGCACAGTGAATACGGGTCCTTGGTCATGATAGGCCTACCACAAGAGCCAATCATCTCCTTGCAGGCTGCAGGTCAGATTTTTATTTTTTCAAAGAGGGCATTTCCCCAGCAATTCTGTCCATTTCCTCCTCAAACTATTTTCCCTGTCTCATCCATTAGCTGCAAGAGACTGAACATAGCTCGCTACAACACATTAATGCAGTTTCAAGGAAGTCTCCTCAGAGGCAATAAGCATGCTGTGCCTTGGTACTCCCAGCCATTGCTATCACAGGGAACACTAACTTGCTTTTGAGATTCAGTCTTTAATCCCTGTTGGATTAATTGAGTACCATGAAGTTAAGATCTTATAAAGAGGGCTTACACACCACTCTCTGACTCACATGAACATTACAGGTCTCAACACATTCTCTCCACACACTCCCACCACCCCCAATGTGACTAATGAGCTGGAGCAAAAGGTCCTCCTCTATCATTGCTAGGTGGGCTGTGGCCCTAACCCATACCCTGCAGGTTGATGTATTTCTGTGGTGTAGTGTATAAACAGCATGTCAAGCATTTGGAGATCTTTCTGAACAAAAACATGCCTGGTAGAAGCATTAGTGATATTTAACTTATTCTTTTTTAAAACTACTGCTAAATACTGGTAAGCTTTTTATATGGAAGCCTAGTTAGCATTATTTTAAGAGAGATTTAGGAACTAAACCAAGTCAAAATAAAGTCTGTTCATGTAAACTGACTGGATTTACAGATAATTCATAGCTAGACTAAGTACTTTTTGTTATTTACTTACCTGTGCAAATTTGTCTTCCTCCTTTGCTGGACTTTTTTCTAGGGACTCATACAATTCAAGGCACACAGAGGAGTTGCTTCCTGGGGCTTGTAGTGTGTGCTGCCTTCGTGCTGGCAAAGGAGTTCCCGAAGGAAATAGCACCGTGAATTTATCAGCCCCCAATTCATCTATTCCCTGATGATAGATCAAGAAGATAACTGCAGCTTTGACCCTTTACAAATTCCAGGATCTCAGCCAATGGCATACAAAATCTATCAAATATCACTTGGGAGTTGTGACATCCTCTCCCCTTCCCTTCTCACTCACAGTTGCAAACCATGGTTTAGCAACCTTTGGCTACAGTTTATTTTGATCTGCTGACAAGAACTACAAGCCAAAAATTGTGTGTGTGGGCTTATATTTACAATACTTTTGTAACAACAACGCTTTCTGTTCTGGGTATATTTACTTACTGTGGGAAAATAAGGCCCTTGCCAAAAGCAAAAAAAAAAAACAAAGGGAGAAATTTTTACACTGGCTCCAATTATCTGCCCGTAAGCATTCATTTTAAGGGCACACTGGAATGTAGTTAATGGTGCTAGAAAGATCATTAAAAAGGGACACCATTCTAATGTAAATTTTAAAAAGCCTTAAAATGGCAAATCTAGCACTATTATACAACCTTGGTAAGAGATTTTCAAAACAAGACAATTTTAGGCTTACCTTGACTAAAATATCTTTGGCAGAACATTCAATAGATAGAGTCGCCTCCTCTAAGGAGTTGTCCTTCCCTAACAGGATGCCTGCTTCTATGGCAGCTCCAACAGGAATGACCTCATCTGGAGGAATAGAGTTCAGCAGCTCTACAGATGGGAACAGGTCTTTAATCAGCTGTTGTAGCTTCGGAATTAGAGCAGATCCGCCACAAAGAACTACCTGAGAAATATTTTCCTTAGTGATTTCAGGACTCTAAATCAAAGTTTCTGGTGTAGGAATGAAAACTGTTCTGTGACTTTTAATACCCCATGGCCTACTTCATAAGAAGCCACACAACTGCTCCAATCATGAAAATATATGTGAATACACGGTTTCTGACTAACTGTTATATCTGTAGTACTTGCCTCGAAAGGAGTGAGCAAACATAGCCATGATTTTCAGTAGTCCAGAATATAAAAAGGTTAGTCTATACAGAATAATCATTTTGCTAATTGACCCCACCCCTCCTCCCTAAAACCAGACAGACAATATTCCCTCCATTCTGAGCACATTCTTTAAACAACCCCACCCCCAACTCCTATGTGGTCCATGAGCTAGTACTCATTTTTCAAAGTGGCTCACAAGAGGAAAACGTTCCCCATCCCTGGTTGCATGGACTGCATTCAACAAATACAAGCCTTTTTTACATGAGATGCACCCACTCATGCCCACGCAGATTTGCTGCGTGGGCATGAGCGAGTGCCCCCATACGAATGCCACGATGGGCGAGTGTGTGCTCCCACGACCCATGCACCTCCACCCATAGAGCAATTGGCCAAAATGGTGATCGCTCTAAGTGGGGACGCATGGGGGATCAGTGTGCACCTGTGTGCACTGGCACCCCCGCACACTGCTGCGTACACACCAATCCTCTTCACACCTGCAGCCCGTATAAGGAAGGCCATAGTTAAAAAATCCTACTTTGAAAGGATTGGTTATAAAATTGCCACACAGAGGTTCCATTTATAAAGGGCTTGCAAAGAAAAACCTGTTTGTATTTCTAGATGTAAGCACATCAGCAGAAGACATCAGATGATTATAAGCCAGGTTCACAAGTTGCTTGTGGCCCAATTAGGCTGCATGGCAGCATAACAAAATTATTCCATCTTGCATAAGACAAGTAACCCTTTATAAGCAATGTATAAATACAACCTTAATAGAAAACCCAACCAATTATTTTTAAATTGAATACTTTAAGCATCAAAACATTTTTTTGTAAAGCATATACAGCTTCTCCCCAGGTCTAGAGACTTATAGAAGTCAGCATTAAAAGTTTGTATTTTAATTTTGGTTTCCCTGATTTTGCATTCTGATTCAGCTTCTATAGAGTTACACAAACTGGTTTTTGATAAGCCACATTCTTCCAATTCTTCTATAAATACAGTCTTTTGTGATGCATGTTCTTCCTTTAATGGGAAAATAACATGTCCCCCCACCCCCAGATTATCCTTTAAGTATCATTTACATTTACAAGGCAGAATACGCAGCATACGAAGGGGTATATTCACAGTCTCAGCAATTAACAATAGTTGGGGGCTGTATGTCTAACTCCTTGCTCATACATTGAACCATGTTCCTCAACTCTTCTCCAGGTATAGTCTAAAAAGGAATTAGTGATTCAACAAAATATTTTAACTGTTACCTTATTAATGTCATCTGCTGCAAGCCCAACGTGTTGCAGGAGTTTTTTAATGGCTTCTATACATTGATTAAAGAGTGGAGAACAAATGAGTTCAAATCTGGCCCTGTTTAAAAAAAGGCCAAAACAAAGTTCAGTAAATAGATGTGATGTAATTCTTCCTTTGGAAGAATTAAACCGAAGTGGAATAGAAACATAAATATTCTAGCATATATTTTGTTACAATAATTTTGCCAACACAAGTTTAACCAGAATGCACCAACCCTAATAGTAAAAAATGCCATCACTGCTACCAGCAGCAGAGAATTAGGAATTCAATTTTTCTTTATCGATACCCATTAATAACCACTTCTCTCCACATGCAAGCTATGGCTGCAATTATGAAAGCCAAACTTAACTCCAATTTTTTGTGATTTAACCTGAAAGACACATATAAACAGCTATCTTCTCCAAATATTCAGTTTGACACTGACAAAATTTAAAAGCTTCAAGTACTTTAGGGAAAAAAAATATTACCCAACAGTGATTTCAACCCAATTAGACTTACCTGGACACATTACAATCAAAATCCAGACCATCATACAGCGAGTCAACAAAGCAGTTTGAACTCCCTAAGGTTGATAGTGAATGCTTTGCGACATCAGCACTGTTCATTAACTTCATCATGGCTCTAGGATTTCCTTTTATATCATGTTTATAGGATCTGTATTAAAAAGCAAGCAATTTTCAGTTTTTGTGAGAGAGATCCAAGTAACAGATTAATCACCCATTATCAACTGAAACTATTATTTAATATTTTAAATGGTTCCTTTTTATATATTTTAGGTAACTATTTTGATAAAGCCCCCATTAAAGCAAAACTCCCCTTGACTTTAATGGTGAAGGATTGTCCTGTGAAGGTCATTGCTCAAAAACTGTAAAGAAAAGTGTTTGCTTCAAGTTCAAGGGAAGGGCACAATTTATGGTGCTCTGCTCTCTACAGCAAGCTGAGTATTAGTGCACATCAGGGAGAGATTTCATAGAGCCTCTTTTCAGAGTAACCGCTTAAAGTAATGCATGATGGGGAAAGGGGCATCTGTAGGTAATCAAGTTAAGTACAACTAAAAAGACTGCTGAGATAGCTAGAGTAAATTTGATTCAGGACAATGTAGCACCACAGACCAACTTCATCAATATATTAAAATGGTAACTGACTTGGTCAGAATTTGACAGCCTTTAGAAAGCATACACTAGCACATGCAACAGCTGAAGGAGATTCTGCATAAGAAGAGAAAGTTTACTTGCTACTATTTTTTTTTACAAGATACGCAATTAGATCACCACCAGCTCAAAACAACAATAGTGCCTCCAGGAGCCTCAACTAAGTCATGATTCCACTGTGTTATGCATCATGCAAACAAAGGAAGTGCAAGTCGTTGCCATGACATGTACAGTCTGAAAGATGATACCTAAGGCTTCATTCCCCTGCTCCCCAGCCCAGCACACTCCACAATTCCTATTATATTGATCCAACGTCATACAATATGTAGCTCTCCATGAAGATTTCTATTCCTGAAAGAACTGTTTAAATACTAATACAATCTCCACAGAATCACTAGATTCTGCTCTAGTTCAGAACAGACTAAAGTTTCATCGCTCTGCCATTCAGCACTAACTGACTGGTGTTTGGACTGCAGTCTTTCCACATCTAGGGATAGGACTGCCTTAGGCAGGGAGGACACTGTACGCATCTGCTCCGCATGAGTCAGACCCAGTCCCAGCCAGGGACAGATTGCATCTGTTCCTGTGTGCGACAATCCAGACCCTGAAATTCTAGACATTTCAGCCTCGTCCCTCATTATGTCCCAGTAATGAGATACAGTAAGGGTCTGGGATTCTGAAGTGTCTGGCTTTGCAGAGTCCAGATTCTCTGGTTTCTACTGTATGATTAATTGTGAATATTTAGAAGGGAATGTGCCATAAAATATCTATTTTTAGACCCACATCTCCTATAAAGCGAGTCATTTATTCTCTGAAAACAAATACAGCCTAGTTATAAATGGTCAGAATTTTGGTTTTCTATCTCATGTAGAATGTGGCACCCTTAGTAACACAGCATGCACCAATATCATACTGGCTCTTTGATTCAGTGCTTAACTAAGAAAGCACATTACTCACTAAACCACCACCGCCTACTAGAACTACTAGGGCTCCTTTGACATTTCCTAATTACTGATCCACCCCATCCTGCTTAGTTTGAACGATCTAAAGAGTTCGTGTAACACATTGGCTTCAGACAACACAATGTGAATTTTTTCCCACTAACACTATTACACTCATGACAGAATTGAGTGTTCACAAAATTCTATCTGTAATGTTAAATTGTTCAGCACTTACCTCTGAAATTCAGATGCCAAATGTTGTGCTAAGGCTTCTGTGAAACATACACCACCTATACTATCATCTGTATTTGTAGCAAGAACACGGTAAAGTCCACTATTTACTTCTATAACTGTAATAGAGAGTGAGGTTCCTCCAAGTTTGTAAACCAACACGTTGCTGCCATGTTAAAAAAAAAATATTGATAAGATTGAAAAGAAGAAGATCAGCAGGTTACATGTTTACCTCAACAATATTAGCTGCAATCTTGAAGCTACTTACTTAGCTGCAATCTTTAAGCTATATTTTAATCCTCTTTATTACGAGTTGTTTTTAGCTTGATTGTTGTTTTTATCCTGTTATAATGGTAAGCCGCCCCAAGCTGCTTGTGGCAGGAGGGGCGGGGTAGTAAATTTAAAAACAAACAAACAAAAATTATCTAGAGTAGCCTCACTGAGTTGTCTCAAGTGTTTTCAGAGGCAGCAGCCCCACTTGTGCTCTGCTCCACCCCCGGGTGGGCCATCCATCTAAAAGTGCCTTGGCAGATATTGAAGTGGAGCAGACTGTGCCTGCTCTGGGGCAGAGCACCACTGGGGGAGCCAGCTGGCCAAACCTGGGCACCAACCCAAAGTGGACCAGCAGTCCATCTAATGCATGGACCCAAGTTGCTGCTCTGCGTCTGGCCAACATTATCCCAGGCAACACCATAGCACTGCAGTCGCTATAGCCTGCAACTCTATGGTGTGGGAGGGCATGTTGGAAGGACAGACCGTGGAACCCATTGGGTCCGTTTAAACCTGACCCAGGTGGGGCTAGACCTGAACAAACGTGGGGACATCTGAAAAGACCTATTGTGGCTGCTGTTTCTAAATATAATTTCTTTTCCAATATACAGAATTTCATAACATAAAAGTTAGGGTGGTTGAATTTAAATTTCTTGCCACTGGATTTAAAATAGTCCTTTAACAGAAGTTTTAAAGTTAAGATTTTGTCTGAATTAGAACCATTTTCCAGGTAGCAAAACGTTAGAAGGAATTGTTACTTAAGACACAGTTTTGCCTTAGCCTTCCCTCACTAGAATCAGAACAAAATAGGTTTGATGCGACTCAAAAGTAGCAGACCCCCAACAAAACCTAACATTGCATCTGAAACTGCAGCCTGTGGGGGAACTACTGTGGCTGAGTGGATAGCTGAGCTTTGTCAGGAGCCCTTGCACAAGCTTCCTTCTCTCTGCCTGCCACAATTTATTAGTCAGGCACCTGCCTACCTTTAGTCACTAAAACTGGGTGGTCTCCATCACTCAGCTCCATTGTACCACTGACGAGGCAGACAGGCCTGAGATTTACAGACTCTCACTATTCTTATAGTAGGACAAAATTAAAACTCTATTTTTACAGCAGACAGAAAATGTTAACACAAAACAGATTAAGGCCTCTTACTTATGCTTAACAATTCAGAAACTTTAAAACTTCCACTACACTGAGAATATGAACACTTGTAGTAAGTTCATAGGGTAATCATAGTAGGCTGACCAGAGTGACAAAGACTTAAAACTCTTATTTGGTCTTTTGCACAAAAGCCATGAGGACAAAGTTTGTCATCAAAATCATGGCTAGTGTGGAGGAGGCTGCGTCCCTTTCTCTCTGACTCAGATCTGGCCACCATCATCCATGCATTCAGTACCTCGAGGCTAGACTACTGCAATGTGCTCCACATGGGACTGCCCTTGGTGACTGTTTGGAAGCTTCAGCTGGTGCAGAACGCAGCATTTTGGGGGTAGGTTCACCATGAGTACATTACACCTGTGCTCTACAATCTGCACTGGCTCCCTATGGCCTTCAAGGCACAATTCAAGGTGTTAGTTTTGACCTTTAAAGCCCTAAATGGCCTGGGCCCCACACGTCCGGGAGACCGCCTTCCCTTCCCTATGGTCGGCCAGGAGCACTCTCTTGGGGGTACCACCAGCCAATCTTGTCCATATGATGAGAGCCTGCAGGGAGGCACTTTTGTTTGCTGCCCCAGTACTATGGAACTCCCTTCCCCTGGAGGTCCATCAGAGCCTGAACTTGGCCATATTCCGGAGTCCACATAAAACCTCTCTTTGGCAAAGCATTTAGCAGATAGGGTTAGGGGTGAGGGTGGGTTTTTCTTTTAAATTAAGTTTATAAAGGGAGTTTTATTGTATTTCTAGCTTATGTGTTTTATGCAAGTCACCCTGAGCCTTAGGATAAAAGCAGGATAGAATTCTGAATAGTGTAAACATATAGCTTTAATACTCCAGTTCAAGTGAACAGAAACTTTACCTTTCTCAATCTGTAATGGCAATTGTTGTGGAAATTTGTTACAAAAGTGCATCCATGATTTAAGCTACAGTTCTAATTTTTCAATTTATTGTCACAACAGCACTTTTCTTATTGTTTTTGTCATGAGAAAGACAAGTACTACACCAGGGTTTTATTAGCCATAGTAGCTTAAAACAGTCACAGAACTAGGTTTTACCTTTTCCCACTGGGTGAGTCTTGTCCAATTCCATATGCAAGAAGTGCAGCAGATGGTTCGTGAATTAATCGAAGCACATTAAATCCAGCTGCTCCAGCTGCTTCCCTAGGGTAAAGAGACACTACTGTTAAAGATCTATATTTCACTTCAGTTCATCCAGAGTCATATTCTGTATGGGTACAACCAAGCTGTTAGACAATAAATACCTAGTATAGGTGGAATCTCTATGCTGGCAATTTTATCTAGACAAGGTAGTTGCACTGGTATAACTAAGTCACACTGCTTTTGTGCATTACCAAGGAGGGAGGAAAATGTGCATGAATGCAATCGCAGCTTTATTCTCACAGGAATTATGCGATATTCCACTTTTAACCCATGAGAACACTCACACATGACCAGGACCCCCAATGTAGCTTTTACAATGACAGCTGTTCGTGCAGGATAAAAGCAGAATAGCGCACACCCACGTGTGCCAATTCCCATGAAAATAGAGCCACGACTGCATTCAGAGAAGTTTCCCTGCCTCCATGGTAACTTGTGAAGTGACCTTAGTTTCTCAATCTACACAGTCTGTGCAGAACAGGCCTTAATCACCTAAGTGCAGTGATATTTTTACAGAAGACTCATCAGCAATAGCTACCACAGAGTCAGAGGACCCAATTTCCAATATGACATGTCCAAGGATTTTTAAATTTTTTTAATTAAGGAACAACATTAAGGCCCTGTCTATAGTGTTCACCACTACTGACTTTACTGCATTTGTTGTGCACAGAGACACCAAGCCATAGTGGCCAACGTAGTACATTCAGGATCTACACAACAGGACAAATTGGACTACAGAGCCAACTTCATATTCTGACAGCAAAAGCTCTAGTTTTAAAAAACAGGATAGTCTGACTGGAAACTTGCACTTTAAAGAAAAATCACTTAAGTCATCAGTGTATGCATTCAACAATAACTACCTTGGCCTCCATTCCTAAATACTCTAAGTTCAAACAAACATATGTGTAACTGTCTTTTGATCCAGTTTAAGAGCCTATTTATTGCTTTTCTGCTTGAAACAAAAAACAATCAAAAAACTTTGATTGCCAGACAGGACTGCTGCCCTTTGCGAGGGCAGACAATGAAAGCCAGAGGGCTGGGTATGGGTAGGGCACAGCCAGCCCTGTAGAGCATGCGCCAGGTTGTGGACTAGATAAGGGCTAGACACAAGCCAGGGAAAGAATACAGGCAAAGAGCTAAATTGAGAGTTGGAGAACACTGACCCTTTAAGGCAGGGGTAGAGAAACTCAGGCCTGGGGGCCACATGCAGCCCTTGGCAAGTTTTTATGTGGCCCCTTTCCAGTACCTGGATCAGGCTGCTGGATCAGATTCGTACCCCCAAACTGAATGCAGGGTAAGGGAGCAGAGAGGAGGGCATGCACCCATGGATAGGGGACAGATCCAGATCTCGACCCTCCTTTTCTTGAGCACACCACTGTCCCCAAGGTTTTGCCACTCTGGTAAGATTCCCCCAGAAAAATGCCACTTAAGGCTAATCGTGGTGGCGGGAGATGCAATAAACCTCTGAAAAATTGCACTACACCACACATATGGAAAACAAGGCATCACACCACAAGACTTATTACTTATCTGGCCTCAATTTCAACAAGGAAGGAGTCTCAATCTTGCAAATGACAGCATACGGGCAGACTGCTGTGTCTGTACAGAGCCACAACGAAGCCTCTGAAAGTACAAAAATCTTCCCAGCCCCTTCATTTGCTAGATCAGGGCCCAGATGTGGAAGTTCAGTTTACTATAATTAATCTCCTCAGTCCCTTGAAGACATTTTCAATGATGGGAAACTGTATTCTTACCCAAGAGCATTTTTCTGGTTCTCTCCAAAATCAAATGGCACAGTAACGACCACATCGTTGATGTCTGAACCCAAAGCAGACTGAGCAGTTTCTGTTTGTAAATAAGATAGAATGCCGATTAAAAATACATTAAAGCAACTTTCAAAATAGAAGTATTTTGAAGTTACACTTGCTTTTTACCTTTCATTTTACTGAATATTAGCTTTGCAACTTCTTCAGGGGAAACAAGTTTGTTATCTATTTCATATTGGAATTTTCCATTCTTTTCAATGACCTATGAAAAGAGACAGCAAATGCACCTGTAACAGGACAGTAGTGTTTCATCTGGTCTGTAACTCATGAATTTTTCTCCCAGGTCTAATTTGGTTTCTAGTTCAAATCAGTATCACCTCAACATTAGCTTTGTCTAAAGAATGAGTAATGAAGCCACCTTGTACAGTCCTGAACAGTGCAGCACTGGGCATTCAACAAAGAGAAACATGACTCCAGAGAACACACAGTTACTCTAAGGCACAATTTTCCCAAACAAATTGAGATATCAGTTATGAGTGTAATAGGGTAGCTCCTGTGAGCCTCTTGAAGCCCTGTTCTTGAGCAGCCAATAGTTATATTGTCAGGCATCAGCGTGTCGGAGCATGCCCAGTAGAGCCTTCTGAACTCTGAGTGCTGGGGCATGCTCAGTAAGACTGGTTAACTCTCTCTGAGCTCCAAGTCCAGTGACATGCTCAGTAGCCAGACACAACTGAGCATGCTTGGGAGCCCACCAGACCCGCTCAGTACCCCACCCCCGCAACCGCCTCACGCAGGCCCCACAAGGACCCCAGCAGACAGGCCGACAGTTCCCCCGGCTGCAGTCTGCCCACACACTGCCGCTTCTCCGCACCACAGATGCACAGGAACCATGACTGGGTGTTATTAAACAAGACACCCCCACGCATGGACACTCACTGGCCCTTTTTACAAGAGACGGACCCACGCATGCACACGCAAATCTGCTGCACATGCATGCGTGGATGCCATCCATGTGACCGCTGCGGTGGGTGTGTGGGTGCACAAGCGCGCAACCCACTCATCTTCCCCCATCACGCATGCACGGAGCAACTGGCGAACAGGCAGGTTGCTCCGTGCATGTAGATGGGTGGTGATGGCTGTGCGCCTGTCTGTACCTTCCCCCCCACCAATCACCCCTGCAGCGGTGTTCCACGTGCCGCCCGCTGAACTGGCCCGCCACCCTCTGCCCGTTTAAAAGGGCCACTGTCCACATGGGGGAGGTCTCATTTGAATATGGGTGCGTGCTCACATGACCCACGCACCGCCCACCCACCCAGTCCACGCATGGGGCACTTTGGGAAAAGCTGGAGTGTCCCGTGCGGGGATGGGGTGGGCGGTGCGTGGACATAGCAGCTGCGCGTAGGGCCACTTGTGTGAAGTTCTCCCCCATGCACAGCATCCCTGTACCCGCCCGCACTGATCACAATCCTCCAACCTCGTTTAAAAACACCCTCTATGGTGATGAACGCAGCCCGCCCCATCAGACGGGAAGCGAGCGCAGTGCATTGCCCAGGTTCAGGCTGGGTTACCTCGTACGCGTGCTCCGTATTTCCTGGGAGGACGCCATGCGGGGTAGCCCCAGTCCAACTCTGGGCAAACAGCTTGTGGGTGTCCTGCACATGAGCACATAATTAGAGGCAAAGGCCCCTCTCATTTATTTATTTTTACACCTAACCATGCGCTCATTCTTTTGGATTGGGTACACTGTTCAAATAAGGCCAAGACCTTTATGACAGGCAGCCCATGGGAGTTTCATCATTGACTTTAAATGGCAGAGGACTGAACTCTGAGTTTTGAATGATTTATGGAAGTCATTTATTGTAGTAATGGTGCAAGTTATATATTCCATTATCAATGAACAGTGATTTCCTGCCTCAATTAAAGCCAGTTATTATTGTTGATGATTCTTTGAATGTATTAAAGAATTTGTCTTTATTGATTATTGTTATGAGATGGAGACAAAGTAGTTTGAATTATATCTTTTATTAGACCAACTGTTGCTGGCAGAAATGTGCAAGCTTTTGAACCTCACAGGGTCCTTCCCCAGGCAAGCAGGCACTGGAACTGAAGATTTGATCTTTATGATGCGTGTTTCCCATCAGAGCAGCATTAAGTTATGATGCTCCCAACTCCGCTTCATCCACTTAGAAACACTCCATTAGGATATTTGTTCAGTGATCAGACTCAAATGATGCCCTCTAAAGTTCTATTGCACATTCCCTGCCTGTATTACAGCTTTGTCTCAATGAACTAAAGGTTTTACTATAGTCTGGGATTGGATTTTAATACTCCAGTATAGGTTCTTCTGAAACAAGGTTGCATGCATGCTGTGTGAAGTGCGTGTGTGTGTATGTACCACACGTACATGGTGCACAACAGGTACATGCCATGCACACACCGCATGCAGAAGTTGGACTAGCGCCAAAGATACTGTAAATGAAAGCAAAATATGGGCTTTTAAGGGAGGTAAAATAGGATACTTACTAGACACTTGCTTTCAGCAATGTATTTCTCAGCTTGTGGGTCACCAGGGCTGTCGAGACAAATGAAAGGCAACAAAAGTATACTTTTTAAAATTACTATTGTGTTCTATCAATGAGAATAAAAAAACATTAAAAACAGGTAGAAATAATCTAAAGATTTTACATAACTTTTTTCTTCAACAACAGTGGTGGTAGCATATTTTCTGTCATTTCCATTAGACATCATGATGGCAACATGATCATGATAATTACAGGAGGTGAGCCTTAAGGTACAACACCCCCCACCCACCCACCCCAAAAAAAGGTAAGAAACATACAAACTGATTTTTCCAAACCACATGGATATTTGGTTTGGTACATATTTTTAAATTGCTTGTTTGTCAATTCTAATAAAAAATGAACATGGCAAAAAGTACAGTCAACTTGGTCAACGGTAGAAACTGGATAGCTTTAATTTTTCCAATGTAATGCCATGTTATAGCCTAGGCAAAGTTTTCTTCCTAAAGAGGTCTACTACATAAGAACAAAAAAGTTTCAGCAAGTGAGATCTTATAGGCCCTTTTTATACAGGCCGTGGCATGGGGGAGGTAGGGGTGCATCACGGTCCGTGTGCGCTCAGGGGGTGGGGTGTAGATGGGTGCACACCCATCTCCACCCAACACCACACACTGAGCAACCGTCATTTTCAACGGTTGCTCCATGCATGGGGGATGGGCGTGCATGGAAGCACACACCTCCCACCCCCGTGGGATTTAAACAGGCAGCAACCACGCATAAACACCAAGGTTTCTGAGTGTTTGTGCGTGGTTGCCGCCTGTGTAAGAAGGGCCATGGTATTAAATGGCAATTACATCTTTGGAAAGAACTGTGGAAAGTCCACAGCTATTTGGTGTGAGTTATGAAATGTGTGAATTACAAATTGGGTGTTTCCCACAAGTAGTGGTTACTTGATTCTATCAACGAAGTTGCATAGAATACTGGGCATATGCTTCTTTATAACAAATTGTGACTGAAAAAGACTACTAGTACAGATCATCATTTGGGGAGTCTGGTGAATACTTTTTTTAAAAAAACCACAAGTTTAATATTTTAGTAAATTTCAGATATGAAAAGGTTCAATATTCCATTAGCAGATTGACTACTGTGAAGACTTGTTTGTAGGGGTTTTTTTTGCAAATTATTTCTTAATATGCAATTACTGGTTTACTCCCAAAATGAAACAGATGACTTCTTTTCACATAATCTACTCACTTTCTCCCAAGAATCTCCTTTACTTTCACTACTGTATTTGAAATATTTCTTATCCTACTTTGTTTTGCTGCCAAACCAACAACCTAAAAGAAACAAAGAGAAATTAAGAGATTAAAAAAGGATAACAGCACTCTCTTGCTCCAGGTAGCTACAGAGAAAAGAAAAGTTACCTCTTCATTTTTTGAATAAGCAACAACAGCAGGTGTGACTCTGTCACCTGCATCATTGGCAACCACATCTGCACGGCCATCCTAAAAAGAAACATCCAAAAGTAATAAGTAGCTGCTGATAAACAGATATTAATATTACACCTTTGTTGGCTCTGTAGTGAAACACTTTAATGCTTATTGTTATAACATCGGGTCACCAATAGAGATTATAAAGATATAAGTATTTCCAAGATGCATAGGAGTTTATTTGATCATTCCATTGTTGGGAACAGAATCATTTGTTAAGTCAACTTTTCCCCCCTCTCTGCAGAATAATTTCACTTGAATTGATATTTTCTCCTATAGTGTCCAAAACACAAAGCAGCATGGGAAAAAACACTTCCTCAATCTATCAGAAATCATGTGTGACCTTTTATCAAAAAGTGATGAGAACTACACACCAAGCTGCACCAGATTAGGAATGGAGTGGACCATAACGAACAGGATCAAATGAACAAGCCTCACACATGGGATCTGTTTGTTCCCATTTTAAGTGGCTCACGCTTGTTTCTGATAAACAAAGCCATCACTGAACTCAACTGACATAAGAATTTAAGTTTGCAGCTTGAAAATCCTGAAAAATAAGCAGAAATTTGCAATAAGCTTTACAGCACCCTTCTATCTGTACGGTGCTGCTGATTCAAACACCCTTCTCACCAACAGCACATCCATGGGGGTCCCCCACAATGATGTATATGCAGCTCCTGGGGGAGATAGTGAGAGGGTTCGGGGTGCGTTGTCACCAATATGCTGATGATACTCAGCTGTACCTCTCGTTTTCGACCGACCCAGGTCCCGCTGTCTCGTTGCTTTCCCAATGTTTGGAGGCCGTGGCGGATTGGATGCGGCAGAGTAGAGTGAAGCTCACTCCTGATAAGACGGAGGTGATGGTGGTGGGTACGGCGGGGGAGGTGCCGACCCCGCTGGTTGGGGGGGGGGGGGG
>QEPC01011841.1:1210567-1253573 GCA_003113815.1 Sphenodon punctatus
TCTATCTTCCAAGGTGTTAGCTACCCCTTCTAGTTTTTGTCATCTGCAAACTTGATAAGTATTTCCTCCGCTCCTTCATCCAAATCCTTAATAGGGATGTTAAATAGCACTGGACCCAGGACAGAGCCCTGTGGGACCACACTCAATATCTCCCTCCAGTTTGATGATGAGCCATTGATGATCACTCTTTGAGTACAGTTCATCAACCAGCCATGAATCCACCTTGTTGTAGTGTCTTCCAGCCAATATTCTGTAAGCTTGTCAATGAGGATCACATGTGAAACTTTGTCAGACACTTTGCTGAAATCAAGGTATATAATGTCCACAGCATTCCTCTCATTCACTAAACTAGTTACTCTATCAAAGGACACAAGATTAGTCTGACATGACTTCTTCCTGACAAGTCCATGCGGACTACGAGCAATCACTGCATTGTCATCAAGGTGCTTACAGATCACCTATTTTATATGCTGTTCTAGTATCTTCCCAAAGTACTGAAGCTTTAAAGACAGGGACAACATTCGCCCATCTCTGGTTTTCTGGCACTTCACCTCTTTCCCAAGAGTTATCAAAGATAATTGACAGGTTCTGAGAGTAGTTTAGAAAGTTCTTTCAGTACCCTCGGGTGCAATTCATCCCTCCCTGAAGACTTGATTTCCTTCAAAGAAGCCAGGTATTCTCTGACCACCTCTTTATCTGTTCTGGGCTGCAATCTTTCTCCCTTGCTATTGTTTTATAGCTTGGAATGACCGAAAGCCAAGTCAGAAAGAGTTGGTGAAAATAAATGAGATGTTAGCCTGCTGTAGCCCGTGTTCAATCCATGGACCCCCCCATGCAGCCACCACACACATTTGGCATGTCCAGCCTAACCAATGGTGGTGGAAAATTGAGGGGAAATACTAGAAATAAAGTCCCGAAGTTGATGAAAATGACACACACACACACACACACACGGTGTCATCTGTTTTCTTTTTCCTTTTTGGAGTGCTCCGAAAAGCAAAAGTAAGCAGTCCAGGTGCCAGTGAGAGCACTCACTCCTCAGACCACTCTAGGTACTACACCCAGGACTCTATGGTCCTGGAAGACCTGTATGCAGGCAGAGGCTGCATTCACCATACCAGATGGGAAACGGTCCCACGGGTGCACATTAGCCCGCATTCACCTGCACAGCGAGCTCCACATTTTCCAATGCCCTGTCATGAGTGGGGGCTCCATGATGAGTGGGTAGCCAGCAGAGGTGAACATCTGGCAACCACCTAACAAATGGGCAGGTGAACACCCACCTGGTGGGGGCTAATGTGGACCATTGTCTCGTTTGTTTTCACACAGAGATATGCAGCCTGATCCCAAAGGGCTTGCACTGGCTCAGTGCTTTGAAGATCTGAGCCCCAGAGCTGCTTTCCACTAGACAATGTTCTGCCTTATACTGAACAATCATAAGTAAATTGGGTGGTGAGTCCAAATGACTCAGTTTGCCAATAATCCACGCTCCCTCCAGAGTTAGAAATTGTGGTGCTGAAACAGTACACCATCCTACAGAATGCACGTGACAGCACTTCATACGTGACTGGTTTCTGAGCACTGAGAAGGGCAAGGCTCCAGGAGCAGGTCTCAAATATAGCTAGGGCCTATACCATTCAGGGCCCTAAGGGCCAACATCACAATCATAAATTCAATCTGCTGCTGTACAGGCAGCCAAAGAGGAGAATCCAAGGTGGGTGTAATATGCTCACAGCTGCCCAAACCAGTAAGAGAGACCTTACTTGCCCAGTTGCTTTGCTAAGTTCCTTGAGTAAAGACCTAGCTGGGTTGAAGTCAATGACAAAATTCCAATTTACTTTAAAAGAGCCAAACCTTCACCCTGGGTGCCTTTAGACGCAATGTGAAAGCGTGTTTGTATGTTTCCACCATTTGCTAAGTACGTGATATACCTGTGTTTGCATTGGGACGCTACTTACATGATTATGTCTACCAGTGCTTAAACGCTGGATGTCAGCATGGACGTGCAGACCTCCACAGCTTCCCTGGATGATATCCCATCATGCACTGCTCCCTTCCCTTAGTAAAAGCATGCTATCCTATAATGCACGGCTCCTTCCCCTCGCTTCCAATTCCCATCCCCCTCACCAATGGTGAATATTAAAAAAAACCAAAAAAAAACAATGGAGCCAGAGAAAGAGTGGAGTGACTCACATAGAAGGAGCACATTGGCGGGGGACAGGACGAAATGATGGGAAGTGGGGAATTCTAAATGAGTGTACACAGGGGCAGAGCCATGCAGAATGAGGCCCTGACTCCCTGCCTCTGCCTGGTCAGAGAGAGACACAAAGCTTGTGGGCTCATGCAGGGCTGAGCAGCAGCAGAAACCTCTCTCCCTCCCTCTCAGTCAGGCTTCCTCTCTGACCTGGTGAGGGAGATCTGAGCACCCAGCTGTCCAGGATTCCTGGTCGCTTTCCTGGTCGTGTCTCCCTGCTTAGAAGCAAAATAAAAGCAGCTTCAGTTTTGTAGGAAGTTGTAAAACAAACAAACCCAATGATTGTTCACCGAAACTAACAGCAAACACACTAACACATACTTACACATCACTTCAAGCATGTGTGTGTCCCGGACACAGGAATTACACACTGGATACATCTGAACAGCAATTTCAGGGTTCATCTATGGCTAAACTATGGGTGATTTCAGACATTACGAGATCACGCTCAACCACAGTGAATCACGGTCAATTCCACGGTGGGGCCAAAGCTCCCTGCATGTCTGTTCAGAGGCTGCTAGATGTTCACCACAGTCAATACCCACATGGGGTCAAAATCAGCCACGCTTCTGGAGCTCCTAGTGGGACAATCTCCGAAAGCGTGATCAAAGAGATTCCCAACAGGAAACAAGAAAAAGTAATGTCTGAACGGCAACCACCAGCTGGAACCAAAGAAAATGATTCCCAGCCAGGGACAAAGCACGCAGCATCGCTGCCAGGCAACCAGAAACAACACAGACCATGGAGGGAGATTTAAAGGGCGCACAACAGCAGCCGGGATGCGCTGCCCCGGTACCTTCCAGGTGCTTTGACCATGGCCTGGCCTGGGATCGGCATAATGTCTGTTACGCTGCCCCGGGCCGTGGTCTGGTGGTCTGATTCCCTGCCGTGGTCCTGGTCCCGTCATGTCTGTTCGGGGCTTTCCTTGACCACGGGGGGTGGTTGATCTGTTCACCCTCACCAGGAATCCACTGTGGTGAATCGGGACCGCGTAATGTCTGAAATCACCCTATGTCTACAAGGGTGTTTAAAAAACGTACAATGCTTAGATGCTACATGAAAATACATGCTAAATGACAAAACACCTGAACGGTGTAGCATCTAAAGAGGCCCTCAATCTCTGTTTTCTTTCTACCAGCTGCATATTGTCATGCTGGGAAAAAAGCACATGGCTAATCATATGTGGCTATTAAAGTATTGTAAATATTTTCATACCTGACAACAGGATTTGAGATTTGTGAACAAGTCAGCTTTAAACCAAGGGATGGTGCGTTTAAGGCCTGGCCTTGGGTTGGGCCCAGTGTCATAGTGCTCAGGCCTAGCTCAGTCCTGAATTTCCAGCCCAAGCAGGTTTCTAGAGTGGTTTCCCTTCATCTAAGGAAAACAGAAAGTGGGCAAGACCCCACTGAGGGCCTGGGGGGTGATTTAAGGTTTCAAATGGATTAGAATTGGGAAAATAAGAAGTTTGAGTTAACCAGCCTCTAAAAGCAGTCTCAGTTGCCTGGCCCTGGCCAGAAACCTACAGGGAACAGGGGAATTCTGAGGTGGATTCACAGTTGTATTGGACAAAATAAAATGGCCGTACTGTTGGAACTGCTTTTGTCTACACTTTAATGTAAAGGGCAACTGAGGCACAGAAGGTATGGAACAGCCCTGGGGAGGGTGAGTCTTCTATAGAGACATACTCATGCTGTCAGGACAAATATACATCTCTTATAAATACCAAGTGAAATTAAAATTTTGTTGCCTTTTTAAAACCTTATTTCATTTTTCAAAGTAGGTCATTTTTGCTTTTGTAAAGAGCTAATGCATCCCTGTCCTCAACCTACTTGTTAAAATTTCTTTGGCTTTACTAGATCCTATTTTACTCATGCATTCTATTTATTTTATTTATTTTTTACAGTATGTCAAGCGTTTTTGGAAAGATTTTACAACTCGTTAAAAGAAGCACATTCTGATTTCTCCGTGGCCACTATAGAAGATGAACTGACCAGCAGTTGCATAAATACAAAAGGAAGAGAAAATCGCCTGGTATCAGTCTTTTGTTTAAGATGTTTTGGTTCAATGTCTCTAACTTTCAAAGAACACTGATTCTGTGGGAGAGAAAATTGTTCCTCCATGCTGTCATTTAGAATTAAACTGAAAGTCACTTGTTCAAATCTACTCCCAGTCATTAGTGCCAGAAATTTATTACCAAGTGATTCCTGTTTAGTTGTTTATCTGAAATAAATCTAGAGATTTCTGCTAATTTCTAATAGACAAAAGTCCATGTTCTAAAGGACTGTCCTCTCCAGAAACTGGCAGCCATTTTGTTTTCTGTTTATTGTATACTGTAAGAAGAAACACACATTATGCTGTCTCCATGAAGACTTTATCTTTGTTCTCTCCCCCTCACTCCCCCCCGCCCGTTGTCAGACTTTGCCACTCTTCTCATGATTAGTAGCATTTTAGTCTAAGCAGTACAGTTTTCTTGACTGACATGGAATAAGGTTCTTAAAATACAGGTTACTGAGTACATTATATTTGTTCTCTGGATGTGGAGAAGAACAGTTGCTTATTCTTCCATCAGACACACCACATTAGATCTTATGATGAGACAAACATACAGCTTTGGTAATTCATTACAATGTTGTGAATCTAGAGGTTTACACAATCCACATGTGTCACCGTATTTCATCCTGTGAATGGCTTAATAATTACTTTGAAAAGTAATAATATAATTCAAAACTCCCCTTCCAGTGGTATAGATGAGGGTAAATATGGGAAAGCAAAATTTGCCCAATTTTCATTTGGGAAGAATGGTGTTTGCTTGCTAGTTTACCTACTTCAGCCAACATCTTCAAACCACTTACTCCAACGCAATGGGACTACTCCAGATGAAGTGGTTTTAGCATTGTGGTAAGGTTATAATTTTTTTTAAAACCACTGTACTAATGAAAGGATCTATTATTTCTTTTGTACAAGCTTCAGAGCTATCCTACATACAAGGAAAATCTGACCTTCAAAGCTCCAGTCTCAATGTTCTAATCATCATCATGAAATAACCATTTTTGCATACTACTACAGGAAAAAGGAGATTACATTGTAAGTTAATTCTTCTCAAGTTCAGGGTTCTGCCCTGAAAAAAGTATTCTTAGATGCCACTGGAACGTCTAGGTGCTCAACATTTTGCAGGCACCTCTCAGCACCTTCAAAGAACAAGTCATTCTTTTCCTTTTATGCTGACTCAGGTCTCTTCCTTGTTCCAGTGCTACTACATTGGGGCCACAAGAGATTCAGCTACAAAGATCATCAGTGAAGTCAGCCGTCCAATGAGCTCCCATGTGCCTGTGTCGAAGATCTGCGAAAAACTGAAGAAGATTGACATTCAGATTTGTGAGCTCAAATATGGTATGGCTGAAAATTGCACACAGAACACAATGCCATACTGGGTCAGACCAATAGTCTGTCAGAGCATCCTGTTTCTGACAGTGGCCATCGTGGGTCACTTCAGAGAAGTACAAAACAGGTCATAATGCAGTGATCTAGTCTCTGTTGTTTATTCCCAGTGGGTTCCCCGTGGCTCACAGGAGCACTGATCCACCCCGCTGCACCTTCAGATGGGTGGTGGGCTCCATGACTCCTGGGTGGTCATGTGGAGTAACATCTTGTCTAACTACACCCAGAGGTAGTTAAGGTGTGTGCTCATGGTGGGGGAAGGGAGGAGTCCAGATTATGGAGACATCCCTTCTCCTTAAGTGCATGCCCTCATCTCCGCTCCTGTCCCCATACCTCACTGTAGCAGGGAGCAGTCCAGGGGGGCTGCTACCCCTTTAAGAAGGGGGTTTGTGGGGGTCAGCCGGAGGGCTGTACCCGCCTAGGGGTGTGGCAGGGCCATTCCCAGAGCTGGGAATCAGCCTGTGGGAAACAGGCTGAAAACCCCTTGTGACAGAGTGGGCAGGTGACTGGCCCTTTAAGGCTAGAGTGAGGAAGCCTGGCCATGCCCACTCTGCTGTTATATAAGAGAGGAAGGCTGTGTAGGGAACTCAGTCTCTGTCAGGGAGCCAAAAAGGCAACATCTCCCGGAAAGCCTTCATGGTCTATGCTGTCCAGAGTGCTGACTGCAAGAGAACCAGAGGAGCCCAGGCAAGCGTGGGAGGCTGTGTCCAGGAGGGAGCCTCTAGTCTGGGGAATGCTTGGCCAGGGCCTGGGGACTGAAGGCCTGGCTGGATGGACTTTGGGGTGGTTGGTTATTGAGTTGCTCCTGGGAGTGGAGAGATGGACCTGATGCTGTAGGGTGAAATCGGATGAGCTGGCAGCCCCAGGTACACTGGATAGGTGGAAGAGCTAATTCCCCAGAGTGACACCCCAGTGCCCCCATGTGGCCCTGGGGGAACCCCTCCCCCCTACTACACTCACCCTTCCAGGGCTTGTGGATTCCTGGACCTGAACTCACAGGTCAGATCCAAGAATTGGAAAGGGGCCAAACAACAAAAAGCTGCAGGGCGGTTTTGGCTCATGGGCCAGTGGTTTGGCTTCTCCACTGTAGAGCTTTCAAACATTCTAGCATAGCAAGTCATAAAGGAGATACGCTAGAATAAATAGGGGTAGTTTATTCTGAGTTAACTGGCGTTTTCCTTACAATTTCTCCTGGAAGTATGCAAGTGTTGTGTATGTGCTCCAGAATAAATGCCAGTTGTCAAGGGTAAGAAGAAGGTCGTGAGAACATGCCCTAACCACTTTGCAATTGATGTAAATTAAACCAATTAATAGGGAGAGACTTTAGTATTTACTTCTGTTGAGTATTTACTTCAGTTTCATTTTTGTTTATATTAGTATTTGTTCTGTTTTGTTTTTTTCATTTTCCATTTAAGTCAATGGGAGCCCTTTCCCACAGAAGTCAATGGAAATATGCCCATGTCTTTCTAAAACTAGTAAAGGGTCTACTAAGTCAGTTGTAGTGTATTTGTCTGGTACTTGTTTGGGTGTGGGTGTGTCACTGGATTTCAGGGGGGGAGAAGCCAGGGGCTGGGGACTTTTAGTGCCATGTGTGCACTTTGGAGGTACCCAGGTGGTCAAGGGGTGCCTTGTGGCTCTGGACTGGGATGCTTTGGGGTCAAAGGGGTCTGGCTGTGTCTAGTTGAGGGGCAAGGGTTAAGGGGGGCTGGCACTGGATAGGTGGGCTTTAGGGTGGCATGGGGCTTGGAGGGAAAATGCCAGGGGTTTGGGGTGCTTTGCTTCTGCATGGCAATTGACTCTCTAACCCCCTCTGCCGCCCGCCACTGCCTCATCTCACCTCTGCTGTGTCCTAAGAGCAACTTTGCTTTCTGTTTGTCCCTAGCTGCCCTTTTCACCTGCGGCTGGGGACAAGCAAAAAGCAAAGTTGACGTCAGGACCCAGCACAAGTGAGATGAGGGAGCTGCGGGCTGGTTGGTGAGCCTGAGACCATCAGGGAGGGGCAGCACCAGCACTCACCCAGGCTGGAACGTGGAGCTGGGAGACAGAGCAGAATGGGGGAACAGCAGCGCTGCTAGAATCCAGGTGAAATGGACTATGCTGCTATTAACAAGTGGGGAAAGATGCAGAGTGGCAGAGAGCAAGCCAAACAGAGTCCAGCAAATGGCAAAGGTGCCTTTTTCCAATTTAAATACTAAACAGAATTTTAGTGTCTTCTGCTCGTGTTACTATTAATAAAGTGCCTACTTTAGTATTAATACTAAATGAGTATTCCCATCCCTACCAATTAAAACCAATTCTTAAACGGGTTTAGACTGCATCAGTGTTACTAATAACTACAGTTTCTAAACTGATTTACTTAGATTAATGCATACACTCTGTGCAGGCAAGTCTTCATGTGCCACTGCTGCCTATCTAGTCTACTAGTTGTGATGAGACCGGAATGTAAAAAGGTGTGCAAGGAAAAAAGACTTTGCAGTTTCAATGGGTGCAATCTTGATCCCATTGAAGTTAATGGGAATTTTGCATTGAATTCTGTGGATAAGTTGAGGACAACGCAAAAATTCCTGCATTTTCTAGAATATCTCCTTTGCATTTACAGAAAGAAAACTGGACTTGGCATCGGTGGATCTCTCCAAGATGAGAGTGTCTGAGCTGAGGAAGATATTGGATAGCTGGGGAGAAGTGTGCAGAGCATGCATAGAAAAAACAGACTTTGTCAACCTGATTAAGGAGCTGGCACCCAAGTATACAACAAACTCCAGATCAGACCTCTGAATAACACTTCTATTAAAGCAAGGTACTTTCTGCACTAGGCCATGTTTCTTTCTATTTCTGCAGTAGGGATGGCACAGAAGTGGGGGCTGGGCAGGAGTTCTCTAGTGCTTCCAAAAATAAGGGGGCCATGAGTCACCTATGCCTTAAACCATCTTCCCTTCCCATAAAAAATATACCTTCTTCCTTGCTCCCAGCACTCATCCTAACCATAATTCCTATTCCCTACTTCCTGTTCCTGCTTTCCCCCGAACAAGAATGTAACCCTTCCAGGATGGCTCTGTTGTGCCAGCTCCTTTGTTCAGCCCCTTCCTCTCCCAAGTCAAGATATAATATTGAGAGCTTAGAGTGACCACCCTTTTTAAAGGGATAGTACATCACATGCCTGACCATCAAATCCTTCCTAAAAGCCTACCTCTTCCATCAATTTATTTTTTTACATTTTTACCCCACCCTTCAAAGACTCAGGTGGCTCACAACATCAAAGTTTAAAAAATCAAAATGAAAAATAAATATATTAAAAGCCCTTAAAACCCCATCATTCCCACCCTTTACCCCCACCTGCCAGCCACCAATCCTCCTCCCCAAATCCCTCTACCCAATCTCACCAAACTTCATCAAATACACTGACTGCTCAGGGGTTGCATAACTAGGTTTTCTTTGCTCTCATCCCCATAGATTCCTCACTGATGCTTCTCCCTATATTGTCATCCGTCAGGATCCCTCTCTTCTACTTTTATTAAACTAAGGCTGTTTTTAGACATGTGCAGTGCACGGGCGGTGTGACATCGCCATGGGTGGGGTTTAGATGCAACACTTAACACATTAAAGACCGTCACGCATTTTTTAAAAATTGCAAACTAAATACCTTGAGGTATTTAGTTCATGGTTGTAGCAGGGAGTCTTCCCAGGGCCACATGGGGTTACTGGGGTGTCTGAGGAATTAGCACTACCACATCTATTAAGCCCTGGCCTCAGCTGAATCTCCCTCTGTGGAACGGGATATCCTCCTGTAGAACCCAAAACTACCAGCCCAGAGCACATCAAATCCTCAGATTTCATTAAACACAGTACAGTCCACACACTGTCCACAACCCCGGGGGCTGCCAGCTCATCCACTTGTACCCTGCAGACCCAACACAGTCTCGCTCAGGCACAGAAGCAACCTAGAACAACACCCCAAAGTCCAGCCAGCTGGGTCTCAACCCCAGGCTCTGACCAAGTCTTCCCCAGACAGGAGACTTCCTTCTAGGCACAGCCTCTCCCACTTGCCTGGGTCCACCCTAGTTCTCAAACCTTCAGCACCTTGGAGAGCAGAGCTTGTGACAAATCCACTTGAGGTTTTTTTCAGGAAGATGCTGTTCATTCAGCTCCTAAGCAGAGACTGCCTTTCTTTCTGCCTTGCCTTATATCTCAGCAGAGTGGGTGTGGCCAGGCTTCCTCTCCTCAGCCTTAAAGAGCCAGTGTTCTGCCCACTCTGTCTCTGGAACTCTGTCTGTTTCCAGCTCAGGCTGGTCTGAAGCTATGGGGCTGGCTCTGCCACACCCCTATATGTGCTCAGCCCTCTGGATGGCTCATGCATCCCCCTTCTTAAAGGGGCATCAGCCACTCAGGACTGCTCCATGCTACAGCGGTTTTAAAAGAATGTGTGACCAGCTTTAACGCACCAAATGTCATGTCGAAACCCCGCACACGAGATTTTGACATGCAGCGTGATTGTACATCACATGTGCGCCATGCACATCTAAAAGCAGCCTAAGCATGTGTACCTGCAACTCTTCAACTTCATGAATGCATACCTGTCATTCCCTATGTTCACCTCTCTTTTGTGTCTCCTGTCTTGTCCATCCTCGATTGGAAGCCTCTTGAGGTAGGGCCGTGTCTCTAATCATGACTATTCAGTGTCAAGCACAATGCTGGGTACTATATAAATAATCAAGTAATAATAGTAATAATAAAACTGACAAGTACCAAAGAATCCTGAATTGTCATAGTTAATAAGTGCTTATTATTATCACACCATACAAATGTGTATTGCTTTACAGATGCAAAAGACCAGATCCTTGTACCAAGTAACTTTCAGTCTATAAGAACTGTGATTAGTACGGCTGTGTTAGAGAGCAGCCTGGGAAGTATCAGCAAGCATTCACCAGTTATTCTTGCTCGCAGGGCTGCAGGTGGTGGGCAAGATGCTGCCTAAGTGGAAGCAGCTGCCGGAAGGGCGTGGCAGAGCTAGCCCAAGGGCATAAAGCCTGAGTCAGGACTCAGTGCTGGAGACTTGCGAAGGAGGTAAATGCTAGTAGGGAGTTCTATCTTTAGAACAAGTTTTGCCTAGAGAGACTTGCCTGAGTTGAGGAGGCTTGTCAGCTATAGGGATGGTGTTGTCTGAGCCAGGAGGGCGGCTGGCTTGTGGTCTCCAAAGGAGAGTGAGTATCAGTGAACTGAGGTTTGCTAGCCAGAGGAGGTTGCTTGGCTTGAGAGACTATCTATTGGTAGAGAACGGTATATGTACAACTGTATAGGACTGTACTGGGGGAGAAACACTGTATTGAGAGAGTAAATGGTTTTTGAGCTAAATTTCCTGAAGTGAGAATGTGACTTGGGGAGGACCTAGTCCTGCAAGGATTTATCTTGGGAGAACTGTAGTCTCTTACAATTGCATTGGCACCAAGGGGCCTGAGATCCATTGCACTGGGTGTCCTATACCAACATAATAAAAAGATACATCCTTGTTCCCAATTGCTTACAGTCTAAGCCAGAGGTGGGGAACTCTTTCCATCCTAGGGGTCACTTTGAAAATTAGAATTGGTTTCAGGGCCACATAGAAGCTGGGTGTGAATGTTAAAGGTGTAGGTGTGTATCATGGGTTTATGCCATGGATCTGTCTCCTATCTTTGTGCATGCCCTCACTCTGCTCTTTTACCTAGGGTGGCCAGATACTTAAATTTTAGCAAACGCTTATGAGAAATACAGGTTGTAAGGTTGCATAGGCTCCAGTACAGCCCTGCAACCTATATTTCTCATGTGTCATCTTAAAATTTGCATATCTGGCCACCCTACTTTTACCCTGAGCTCAGTCTTTCAGTGCTAGGAGGCACAAACTGCATCTAGGGGCCAGATCCAGGAACTGCAAAGGGGGTCACAAAAAACCTAGTTGTGAGCTGCATTTGGCATCCAGGCCTGAGGTTCCCCATTCTCTATTTAAGTAGAAGATGTGAAAACAAACAAAACGTTAAGGGCTGAGTCCTTCTTTCCTCCCCCAATGATTTTACTGGGAGAAAGATTGATGCTCAGGATGGGGATTACAGAAGTAAGAGTGTCTACAGAAGAAGGTTTCATGGGTGACAGAAGCCACTTCTTCATTTCCGGCTGCTTGACTTTTCAACTTCAAAACTTTTCTATGTTAGTGTGTATTCTGTATGGTACACTCTGGCATTAGGGATTCAGGTTAATCTGTAACTGCTCACAGTGGGCTGTTGTGGATTAATCTGTACTGAACCGCAACATGCCTGTTGCGTATTCAGTATTTAATCTTTTTTTAAAAACATTGTTCATGTCCAAATTACTGCCAGACCGTTCTGTGCATGTGTGCCCTTTTTGGAAAAGGGCAGCCAGAATTTTGGAAAAGGGTGCACATGTGTAGAATGATCTAGTGGTCATCTTGCACATGTGCAATAATTCCCCCCCTTTTAAAATGATGTAGATACAGATCTGTAATATGAATCTGTAATTAAATCTAGAAATTGCAGCTCTAAATCTGTAACTGATCTGAATCCACAGGTTCCTCCAGAGAATCACCTCACTTAATCCTAGACTGGCCGCTTGATAGCTAGAGCTGAAGAGAATATCTGAAGTGAATGCTGAATTTGATAAGTTCAGTATATTTGAATCCATTTTAGATATGATGTGGTACATTTGTTGCCAGCTTTGTTTGCCATTTCAAATCTTCATTTTGGTATATTCAGAATTTTGGTTAATTGGGTGTTCTATTATTAATGTTTTGGATTTCTAGCTTGCGCCCCTTTTCACAAAGGAGTCAGGGCAGCTTACATAAAGTAAAAACACAATATCAAAATACTCAACATCCTAAAAATGCATACAATTTAAAAACTACAAAAAAAACTTACTCACAGAAAGGTTGTGGCATAAATCCTCCCACACCTACACCCCATATTTTGTGCTGCGTTCGCTTTGATGGTACACGTTGGTACGTTTGTTTTGTTTTTTTGTTTTTTTAAAAAGTTCATTGTGAATGTGATTGCTTTGTTTTGAGCCACTCGCATTCAAAAATTCAAAAACCCTTACAAATAGCACCACCGAGATGAAAAGAGTATTGATGAATACAGAAGTAACTGAAACATTACAGTAAATGAAATATTGAATACAGATCTATTGAAGTAACTGAAATCCCAAAGCAAAGAAAACAGACCTTAAAATGTAATGTTTGTAGTGGTAATGAAGATGAATTCAGATATTGATTTCTAGAAATCAGTATGCAAATTATCATTGTGAATATAAAATGTCATTCTTTTCAACCCTAGAAATAGCAATTTTTTTTACAGTAGGTCTGGATTTATAGCAACCAAAAATGGCAAAGGCCTATTTGATCACATTTAGGACATGTCCGCTTGCCAATGGAGGATTATGAAATTGTTCCCTATAGTAGAGCCTGCACCACCAGTAGTGCTTAGGGGTTTCACCAGCTGTCTGAACCCCTTATGCTCAGTCCCAGATGCCCCACTGTGCTTGGCCACAGTTGATCCACTAGGTTAGTAGCAGGAACTTAGGGGTTTCACAGCCTCCTGCTGTCTGAACCCCTCATGCTCAGTCACAAATGACCCACTGGACTAAACCCCAGTTGCTCCACTGGGTTGGTAATGGGACATTTCCATCTGAAACTCCCACACTATCAGAGTTCTCTTGGTCAAATATCTGCTGTAGCTGGCAGCCAAGGCATCCCCTTCCATGACTTAAAAGCATACACAGAGCCCTCCTCAGAGCTTCTTTGGTATTGGCCGTCTGGCCAGTCTCATCATTTTGCTTCAGCTGTCCTCTGGCTGCCCCCTTTTTGCTGGGCTGCCACCATCTTTATAGCCCAGGTGGATCATCTGACCTTGCTCCCCTGGTCACATTTATTTATTTATTTTATTACATTTTTATCCCACCCTTCTCCAAGGACTCAGGCTGGCTTACAACATAAGAAATATAAAATACTCAAATACATTAAAAATCTCTTAAAACTCACATCATCCCAACCACCCACTCTACCCTTTATTCCCACCAATCCTCCTCCCCACTCCTCTACTCAAGCCCACCCTATTCCTGCCTGGCCAAACAAAAAAGTCTTGCATCTTCAGATCTTCTCTGGAAGACGAATAGGGTTCAGGCTTAGGCGGACCTCCAAGTGGACGTGACCTGCCTCTACTGAGCATGTGGGTGAAAACCGACATCACGCTAACTCCACTTTAACACTGCTTTAACATTGCTTATGCATGTTGCAGGGATGCATAGGGCACCAATACAGCCCTGCAACGTGCATAAGAAATGTTAAAGTGGAGTTAGCACCACGTCTGTTTTTTCACTGTCTCTCTTCCTCGGGTTGCAATGTAGCTTCTCACCCAGCAGATGGCAAGCTAGAGCCCCCTTCTGGGCCATAGCTTGCAATTGTCTGTCTCCACTGGAGAAGCTCCTGAGCAGCCAGGCCCATGTTGCTATCATGCTTTTCTCCATCAAGTGGAACTCCTGTGCAAACCCATATACCCTGTTACGCACGCCTTCTCTTGGAAAGTTACCCTAAAGTCTAATGTATCTTAACAGGAATATTTGCCGATAACTAGCATAGTGAAGCAGTCTGGGAAGTATTTTCAGCAGAGAGCCCACAGCTTGGTACAGTGCTTCATCACTTGCTCACCTGGCATGAGGAGGAATGGGTTAATCCTGTTCCCAGGAGAGCAGAGATCACGTGATCAGTGTGGATGGGTCATGTGTCCTGGCTGGGGCTATAAAGAGCGCTCGCCCAGGCACAGAAGAGCGTTAGCCTGGAGACAGTAGGCGAAGGAGCTCCATAATAGACTGGAGCTGTTCCTGGCTGGGGAGGTAGGAGGGAACCCTGACCCCATCCTAGGGAGAGTTCAAGGGGTTCAGGAGGTTCTGGAGGGCAGGGCGTTAGGCCAGAAGTGGGTCTTGGGTGTCTTGGGCTGATGTTCAGGGAGGGGTGAGGACTAATGTGAGTTTAACTCATGTTAGCGCAGTCATGTGAAATCCCTGCTCGGGGGGGGGGTTAGTGGTGTTTTTCTGTTCTCCAATTAAATTCAATAATGTGATACAAGCCCAAAATCCAGCCCTGAATTACGTTATTGAATTTAATGGGAGAAGGGGAAAATAATGCTTAAAACCTCCGTGCACACAAGTGGGGAGTTCACGTGACGGCACTAACGTGAGTTAAACTCCTGTTAGTCCCTGCCCTTACCTGAACATTGGCAAGCAGCTTTTGTAATGCCGAGGGGCTGCTCAGGAGGTAGCAAGCCACCTGGGTGTCCCAGGTGGAAGGTGGGGTACCGCTTGTACTGAAATAGGAGTAGGACAAGGGTAGAACAGCAGGTAGACGACCTGAAGCTAGGGTTGGCCTAGCCAAGGGGGCTTGGGCATTAGATCAGCTAAGGCTCAAAGTGGGGTCTGAGGGGAGCCCAATGATGAGGCCGGGGAGTTTCAACTGGATACTCTGAGGGCTTGGCCAAGGGCATGGGCCCAACAAGGAAGGCAAGCAATGGGACTGTGTTTGTGCTAAGTGCCGATCTGGCTCTATCCATCTCCTAGAGGATTGTGCTGTTACTCTAACACTGACAATAATTCAACAACAGAGGTTCTCATACGGTGGTTTGAGATGTCAAATGGAGGTCTTGCCCTCTGTGGATAGGGGTGTAAACCTGGTTGATACTTATATATTTTGCATGTCTATTTCTCGTTTGGAGTCACAGGGCTATTAGTCTCAAAATGGGTGAATATACAGACAAAATTTGGTGGAAGCAATGCTCTAGAAGAAAAAAAAAATTTCAATTATCCTTGTTTGAACTCATTACTTGACTCTGGGCAATGGCCCTCATGGCCAGTGCAGTTCCTTGTAGGATCAGGGCTGTCCCAGTCTTTTGGCAGACAGCTCCCACCCCAGGAACAAGCAATGAGTCTTGGTGGTAGGTTTACACCAGTTTATTGCCACCACCTGTGTATGTAGTGTCCATTCAGTATACACAGTTCCTCAAGTGCACTCGGCTTCCTGACCCCTTCTCTGGGTCCTGGCTTGTACCTAGGCTGCCTCCTCTAGGCCTTGAGTTAGGTGGCTTGCCAGCAGCTGCCTCTCTTCTTCACTCCCTTCGCTAGCCTCCTTTCCCGAGACCTTTGCCCTCCTAGAGTGTGTGGGAAGGCGAGAGAGACCAGCAGTCTGTGCTTTCTGCCTGTGCTCAACTGACTCCAGCTAGGCTAGGCCTCCTTATATACACCTACTAAGGGGTGGAGTTTCAGTGACCCATGGGCTGCTCTTAAAGGGCCAGCATGCATGTGTCACATTGACATAGATGTAGGCCTTGATGGAGAAAGGCATCTACACATGTAAAAAGCACCACTGAAGTCAATGGGATGGCTGACATGCATAAAGTTAAATGGGATACTTAAGTGGTTTGCTGGACTGGAGCCACAGAGACTCTGCAGGGTACAATTTTTCAATTTCATTATTCCCTAATAATATTTAAAGTCATACTGCATAAAACTGGCTCAAATAGAAGAAGAATTAGGCCGTATGAGCTAGATTTTCAAAAGCGCTCAGAACCTACAATTTGGGGTTGCATTTTTGAAAACAAACTGGGTTCCCTTTAGCCCAGTGTGCTGATGAGCTGTTCTGAAAATCTTACTAGAGGTGGCACAGTGGGAACCGCCAGGGGCTCAGAATTTTAAAAAATTCGACACTTATTTTTTGGTGTGGAAATGGGAGCTTTTTAAACTATTATTCTTATTAAATGACAATCTGGCCTTGAATGTCTGCAAGAGAAAGCAACCCTTTTTCAGTGGTTGATTAGACTGGATGTGAACCTACCCAAATATAGCAAGTCATATGCAATCCAGAAATTGGCTTGCAAACTTGCAATAGCTAGATTCTTATAAGGATTCCACTACTTCCTGGCTTCAGCGGGGCTGTAAACAGGGCTTAAGTTCATTGTCTTCTTTTATTTTCATCTTAGGGCTCAGACCTGGCACTTCTGTCCGGATCCTGTCACTGCTGCTACTCGGCAAGCCCCCACCCATAGCTGGACAAAGTAGAAGACCGCCAGGACTGGTGATTTTGCTGCTGCCACCCATCTGTTTTGTGGCAAAACATTCCCAGTGCCAAACAGCTGATGAGTGGCTACAACAGCTCCTTTCCCATTCACCTGCTGAGGCACCAGTCTCCTCCTCTACCCTGAGAACTGAGGCTGCTGTGGATGGACACAGATGGTGCTGCTACTGCCATTCGCCAGCTGTCTAGATGGCTGCTTCAAGTGTTTTGGCTGGGGGAGTGTTTGGTTCTGACAGGGCATTTCCATCCACTCCCCCCACCCCATGTATCTGGGATTTAGGGACAGGACTTCCAGGACAGCCTTGAGCCCTGGAATTTTTGAGCCTCAATTTTTCAAATTGGGCACCAGTTGTAAGTCTACAGAATCACTTTTGTAGACATTATTTGGCAACTCTGCTTCTGGCTGAAAGGAGGAAGTACAGAAATGTGTTAAGTTTAAAGTTAACCAGAATTTTGTTTTGTTTTGCATGTCACATATGGCTAGTGCTGTAGGCAAATGCCTGGGTTGGTTGTTCTTCTACACAAACCACTTGCATCTATATTTCCCTTGTCTAGACATTAACTAAATACACCTACCAGCTAGTTATTTCTTTCTGAGTAACAGGCACAACACAATCTGAGCAGGCCATTGAAATTCATTGAAATGTTGGCCTGTCAAAATTTCACAGTATTGAGTGAAATTTTGGCTTTAGCCCAGTCCTGTAGCTGGTTAAAATTTTAGTGATGATGACATTGGTGCTGGATCCAGGGAAGTGAAGGATCATGTGTAAAATGGTGGTGGGGGGTCCCCTCCTAAAATAGAAATGGTTGACCGATACACACTGACTCAGTCATTCAAAAAATGTAACAGTAATTATTTTTTGATGTTCAGTTAAATATAGCATTCCCTCTGGGGGCTGGGCCTCCCTGCATTTCAAGCCCTGCAGGCCCATATGTAATACACGTGTTGTTGTTTCTGGTTTCCTTTATGGGCTTCGTATTTTGGTGACCCACTCCAGAATCGCCATGGGCCTTTTCATAAGCCAAAGTTCCCTGTGTCTGAGGCCCTGCGGGCCCATATTTTACATCCGAGCATTTCATACTCATGTTGCCATTTCAAGTATATTCTTGGAACACGTTTATTCATGGATCACATTATTGGGGGCCCTGTGCAGTTGCCCAGTCTGCACTTGACCAGATGTGGACCTGGCTGATACTTTGAACTATCAACACTTCATAAAAATGTCATCATGAATAAAATATGGTGATATTTTCCTTTTTCTATGGGGTGAATCGGTGTGCCTGTGTGTGTACCCAGCTTTCCTGGATCTAACGTTGCCTCAATGAAATGGAAGTGGCCACACACACAAGTTATTGTCCCATAAATACTTAGAGGAGTGTTTAAAAAAACCAGCCTCATGTCTTACTCAGCCATTTCCATAGGGGGCTAGGTGCTCCAGATTCTCAACTGGAACAAATTGGCACAGTTCAATGGAAGCTAATGGTGTTAGGTTAATTTACACCACCTCAGAATTTGTCTCGGGTGAAAAACCATAGCAATCTGTGAGCATATACTAATGCCTGGCCAAGCTATAGCTGGGTTTTAAAATCAGGACCAAGGAGAAAATAGTCTTTTGACAATATTTGGTAGCACAATTTCTTGTACTCTGAGTGCAGTTCACACCCTATTAATCAACACAGAAATAGTTGCCAGCAGCATACAGTAGCCTGGAATACAGCCGCTCTGTAAAAGCACAGAGGCTGCCTAATGCAGCAGCAGCAGGAGAAACTATTCTTTCTTCATGTTGCTTAGGCTGTCCTGTCGCATAGTCTGGCAACAGTTCAAGAAGTACTTTCTTTCTGCCTTCCACGATCACATGATGAAAAGAGAAAGCCTATTGTCCATCTAGAATGGAACTGGTGGTGAAGAAGGAAGTCATGAAACACTAGCTACTGTTATTGGCAATTGAGCCATAAAGCAGGGTTGTGCCAACAGGACACAGGCTTGGATGAGCCTCCTGTGCTATGCTAATGTTCTGGCTATGGTAAACTGGAAATGTAGAGTTTTATTTATTTAGTCAAATTTTTATGCCGCCCTTCCCATAGGCTCAGGGTGGCTCACCAACCATAAAATACAGAAACACCCAAGCCTTCCCACAGCCCCCCCCAAGACCCACCCTATTCTCCACATCCAAACCCCACGCCAACTCCAATCCCTGCCTGCCAAATGCCTTTACAAACAGGTCTCTAGAAGACACTCTATTAATCACAGTCGCAGCTTGATTTTGTGTGCGACTCTGCTTGTGTCAGCCAATTACTTTTCTATTAATGAGGTTTTTTTGTTGCATTAATGATAATGTAAGACATTATAAAATGTAATATTTTGTTCTGAAGTATCAGGAATATTTCAGAGCAATACCATCTCTAAAAACTTCAGAGTCACTGCTTGCTTAGCAGCCCCTGTAGAAAATAGGTAGCTATCTGCATTCTCATTTTATTGTGATTTCACAGATGGAGAGTAGTAGTAGTAAATGTTTATTTGAATAACCTGCAAAAAGAAATACAATTAAAATAAAACAAATCTTAGACAAGCTAACTTAGCTTTATTATGCTATTTTATTATGCTAACTAAGTAGCTAACTGAACAGACCATAAAATGGATAAAACAAAGCATCAGTACCAAGAGTGGGAAAATAACGACCCACTTAGGTTAAATACAAAACCATCAGCATGTATCAGATCACATCATTGATTAATTTTTAGCACCTGGGCACAGTAAGAAGCCATGGCTCTAGTGCGAGCAGTATCTTTGCCACTAAGCAATTTAATCAGCCACAAATCAAGATACCACGCTGGACATTCAGCTATATAGAGGGATAAAAACTTCATTCTGGGTTGTAAATAAGCTGGGCAGTCAAAAATAACATGATGGAGAGATTCAATCTGGGCCAACGAACAGTTTGAACAAAATCTAAGGGCCCAAGGGGTACCAGCGTGGCGTCCTTGCACTACCGCAGACGGAAACCCATTGAATCTGAACAGTGTCAACGCATGCCTCAGATGATAGTCAATCCAGAGGAGCAGATAACTGGACTCCACAGATTGCAGTTTAATACTAGAATACAATGGAGTTGCCTTCTGCCCATTTAACAGCAAGTTTTCGGTTTGTGCTTCTTGGTCAAAGATTCTTTTTTTGAGAAGAGAAAATGCGCCCTTCAGACCTAAAGGAAATAAGAAATCCTTGGAAAAACCAAGTTTCTCTATTTCCCTTTCAACTGCAAGAGACCAAGAGTAAGTTCTCACTTCAACTGAAATAAGTGTAGCAAGGCAGTCAGTACCTGTGGGAAACAGAATCACTTTGAGCCAGTACTTGATAATGGCTAGCAGAGCCAGAGTTTTAACGGGCCATGTGGCGATCTCTGCCCTTAGCAATGCTTGAGGGACAGCTCTTGGGACACCAAGAATTGTACGAAGGAACTTAATCTGGATGGGTTCAAGAACATTCAGAAAAGAAAAACCCCAGATGGAAAAGGCATACAGGAACTGGAACACTGCTTTGGCCCTAAACAGACAGAGTGCTGGTTTAATTAGTTCACAGATGGAGCACAAAGAAAGTTGTCAACCCTTTAGATATGCACCTGCAATGATCTCTCGATGGCCACAACCCTAGCAGAGGGCCAGATTGCCTGCAGCAGCACCAAATCCCTATGTTCTTCCCAGACCTCAACAGTGAAAGGTTGACACTAGGGTGGCCATACTTCCCCTTTAAAAGAGGACGCTTATGAAAAATACATATTGGAGGGCTGCATTGGTTCCAGTGCAGCCCTGCACCATGTATTTTTTTAATAAGCGTCCTCTTTTAAAGGGGAGGTATGGTCACCCTACTTGGCACCTCCACAGCAGGGGACCTAGTCTGAAGTGTTGGTGAGTATGCGTGTCTCTCTCACTGGCCCTACAAGCGGCTAATTTACCTCCTGTTAGAGGCTTCTGCAGACTCAGGTAGATGCCACTGTAATTTGGTTACACGAGTCATAGCTTTGCTTTGCAGCCATTTGGACTAGAAGCATTTCAGAAGATCAATGTCCGATATCATCACGAGACTGTGGGCCCTAAACACATCTCCGTTTCACCTGTGCTCAAGTGAATAATCAAAATGAATAATGCATTTGATGTGTTTGGCATATTCAGTTCCATTTTAATGCAGAAAACAGGAAGCAATATTTGCTTCCTGCTTCATTCCCAGAACGGAATATTTATTCCAATTTTTTAAAATTAGTTTGGTTGCTTATTTTACTTATTTCACTTTCAGCTATTTTGTTTTGGTACTTCATTAGCTGTGATAGTACTATTTAGCACTCTTTAGTATTTAATGCTATATAGTACTTAACAAAGTACTATATACCAAATAAATGAATAACTGAAAATGAAATAAGTAGACCCGAACCAAGAAACCGAATACCTAAAATGAAATAACCAAAGTATGCACATTTTTCATACATACCAAAAGATATTTGAATATTTGGTTGTGTGACTGAATATTTTATTTATTTATTTATTTATTTTAATACATTTATACCCTGCCCCTCCTGCAAGTAGCTCGGGGCGGCTAATAATATGCAAATTATATTCACAAATATGTACTTGCACATTCATTTCAGTCCTACCTGTATCAGACAGTCCTACCTAAGTACCTGTACCTGAAAAATCAAGAACTATGGGCTCCTGAGCTGCAAAGCACAGTGTAGCTTGTATTTCACACTTATCAAATGACGCTCTAAGTACTTTATTACTATCCCAAAGCCCTGTTCACTTCAAAGGGTTTTTCGTGTGCAGAGCATTGCACTCTGAGGGCTCAATCATACATTACTTTTATTCAAATATTACATAAAACAGAAACCAGAGCCTGCTGCAGTTCAGAGCCCAGACCTCCAAAATCGAGAGTGATGTCTGGTCTCTGCAACACACTTGCATATTTATACAATAACAACAGCTGCAGCGCAAACCTCTGGTGCTTTGCTCTGATCACTAGACTGCATTTTCCTTTACAAATTTGCTAGTGCTCATCTGCAGAAAAACATGGTTTATTGGGCCAAACCAGGATCTAAAGTTAGCCTGATGAAATCCGCATTTGGGCACCTAAATAGGCAGCATGACTTTTGTAAGTGTCAAGTAAGCAACCGTTTTACAGATTTGGGGCATGATCCTTCAAACAGAAAACACAGGTGCAGGAGTTGCTGGACAGTTCGGAAGATTGCACTACCCATCAACTGAAGCAAAAAATTACTCTTGAAGATACTATCAAATGCCCATTGCAGTTAGTTCCCCCCCATTATGGTTCAGCAGCATGTGATTAAATTGGACTCCATGGAGAGTTTAAGAGGGAAGAGAAAAGCGATTTAAAATCATTTTTTGGAGATCAGAAAGGCATGTGGAAATGAGACGGCTGTTAGATGCATTTTGGTCACTGACACAGGAATTCCAGTCTGTGATCAGGCAGCCAGCTGCGGCCAGTAAAACCAATTGAGAAAAACTCATAAGTTGACATTTGCTCACACCTGCAAGACTGTCATTTGGGCAGCTTTGAGAAGGAAACAAAATCTTTATAACGGAACTCACTCGAACGAGAGTGAAACCAACCACGTGGAAACAGGATAGAGGCTGTGTTGCAAGAGACTAGTTATGAATTGCTTTGCAAACTTTAATAAGAAATGATGCAGAGTCTCTTGCTAAAGGGTAGGGATGGGAATTTTGGTTTCAGATTATTCTGTAACGACCTGGAATTGGCCATTTCAGATTAATCCGAACCAACCCATAATTTAGGGCTCCCAGTTATGGATCTGAGTTTTGGATCCATATTTTGGCCTCCAGATGAGTATGTGCAATCTCAAACCAGTGGTACCTGTGGTCTGCAATATTATGATGAACTCTGATGTGCTACTGGAATCCTCAATTTACTGTTGTACCCCATTGTTGTCTTAATTATTATTGAATGTGTTCTGATTATTGTTATCATTGTTATTAGATGTTGGGCTAAATGTTCAATAGCCCTGATTCAACAAAGAACTATTTATATTCCAAGAATTCAACCATAGTTGACGAGTGTTTAGTAAAGATAAAGCATTACTATACACCTTCACATGATATGCATTTTGTCAGGAGAAGCCGTTCTCCAGGCCAAACAACCCATGTGAGAGCAAATAAAATTTGTCTTTACATTGAAATTATAATAATATTAAGTACGTAATGTTTTATGTAACAGAATGATATAGTGGTTTACCTTTAACCACTACTGGTGTATTCCTGATCTTGGCAGTAGCAAAGTATATACACCTTTTGTAATATATATACTTCTCCCTGATCTTGGCAGTAGCTCATTTAATTGTATGTAATAATTCTTAAATTCACTGGAGGGAAGTGTTAGGAACAGGAATTTTATATATTAATAACAGTAGTCATAGTTAGGACGTAGGCCTCTCCGAGACCCAAAAAGACACTATAGAACATGAGAAAATAAGCTGGCCAAAGGACTTAAAATAATCTCTTGAGGGAAAGGGGGATGCACATTATGCACTCTGAACTAAGCCAAACAGAAGGATTAAACTGTCACTACAACTGATGTCCGAAGACAAAGAGAAGTTACAGTAAGCAGCAATCAAATGCTAAATGAGAGCTACAGATACAGCAGGAGGGCTTCCAGGACCAGTGTCAGCCAAAACTGGCCTGATTGATAGATGCCCAGTACTAACTTGTACTGATAAGATTAATTCAGGGCAGGAACAAGAACTCCTTGCAAGGTAACAATGCAGATGAGCCTTCCGTCCAGATGAGACAAGACCCTCCTGTGTTGTGCAGATGAGCTTTACCTTCTCATCCTTTCCCATGAGAACAAGGTATATAAGAACTAGCTCAGCAGATGAGACCTTGAGATGACCAAAGGCTAGGTTCCACAAGCTTATGCTGCAAGTTCCATGGTTTTGGCTCCTTTCTGACCCACACACACACACATGAAGAACAGCACTTTGCCGCTTGCTAGCAGTTTCAACTCTCTAGCCACTCTGGGCCCCTTATTCTGAACCAGCCAGCACAACTCCAAAGGTGCCTTGGATGCGTAAGATACCCTTTAAGGGACTATAGTATCGGATAAGTGTTTGTGTAATTTGTAAACAGCCAAGTCTGGTTTTCTGGAGCGTTGATCCCAAATAAAATAGAGTTGTACCTGTATACACCAGAATCATGGTATCTGAATAAGAACAAATTAGAGCAGGTTCGTATGTTTAAATATTTGGGGGTGATTTTTACTTACAATTGCACTCTGTCTGTGCACCTGAGGTCTGTCAAGCAAATAGCCACTTCATCTATTGTGTTGCTCCTATGGTTCCTTGGAGCCAGGGGGTGTAATTTAGTAGGCCCAGCGCTGAAGATTTTTCAGGCGAAATTGGTTCCACAGATTTGCTTTGGTGCCCAGATATGGGGTCTTAGTAAAATGGTAACTTACCTTTTGGAGCCATTACAAAATAAATTTTTGTGAAGCCTTCTGGGAATCCCAATAGTAACATCCCCTGCAATACTAAGACTGGAGACAGGGATGGGATTCCTTGTTCCAGGATAAATGGATATGTATAGCAGTACTGGCTGAAAATCCTTAATTTACCGCCTCAGTCTCTCCCAAGGTAGTGTCTGGAGGAGAAACTGAAGGCAGGCAGCCGGCGAAAGGACTTATGGTGGCCAGGAGCTCAACAAAAAATTGGAAGTCTGGGTTTTTCACTGGATTTCTTTAGGACATATTCCTTAAAGGAAGCTTCTAAGCTTATTAAGCGTAGAAACGAGGGTATTGAATTCCAGTCCTTAAGGGCTCAGGCCTCTTCTTCTAGAATATCCCCAAGCTATAAATACTGGCTTCCTGATCGATCAGCTCAATTATATTTAGGAACGGTCATAGACGTAACCCTTAGGAAGACTTTTACTTCTCTAAGGCTTCAGGTAATAGCGACTGAAGTTTTACACGGTCGCTATTCAGGTTTGCCATATAAGACCCATACATGTCTCTGTGACTCGAATCAAGTGGAAGATCTGGAGCACTATCTTTTACAATGCCCTCTATGTACACGTCCTCTAATGTTAGACCTAGGTGGTCCCCTCTCCGATTGCTAGTATACTTTCTCTCTAAGAGAGGGGAGGTGACAAATGCTGTAGCTATCTTTATAGTAGTTGCAAATAGATTAAGAATTCAGCAGGTAAAATTGCAGGAAGGTCTTTCTCCTTGAGGGACTTTTATTTATAAAGTATTTGTTTTTTTGTTTTGCCCTTTGGTTTTGTCACAGTATTTTTTTATTTATGTATGATTATTATATGTATTTTGTAAATCTTGTGTTATGTATAGTTGTCATGGCTATATGCCAGTACAAATAAAATTACTACTACTGTACCTGTATACCTAGTACCCTTGATTTATAAGCGATCTCGATCCCAGGTTAACACCTTCACCCCATCCCCCGGGACCCCGGAATGTACTTAGGGGCCTCAGAGCTTGATTGAGCATTGTGCTTGCTGTGGGAGCTCTTGCAGGCTCCCTCACTTCAGTGTCCTCCCTGCTCCTTATCGTGCATGTGCAGAATGGCCACCGGGGCCCTTAACCAAAATGGTGTCACCCTTAACCAAAACAGCAGACCCACTGTCCTGGAAGACGGCATGGATGGGAGTACAGTTTTGGTTTCCCCATTGACTTCAAGGGGGAAAATCTGAATCCAAATCTGTAAAAATATCTGGATTTTCAAAAGAACCAAACCCCCAGAAAAACCATCACTGACATTCCATCCAAAGTCATGCCCCTACTAAGGAGTGAGGAGCCATTAGGTTTTAGAAAAGTTTCAGTATAACTCTGAGGGCATGATTCTCCAGCAGAACAGCACACATTAGAAGTTAATTCCAGCACAAGTTCCATTTAAATAAATGGGACTTGCACCAGCACTAACAGCTGCTAGCATGCACTATCCTACCCAGTGCGAGTTGCCAGGACCCAAGCCTGCCCCAGAAGCCATGTTGCCATCCTAGAAGCCACACCTCCCAGGGTAGAGCTTGTTCAGAAACGAGACTCCCCGCATTTGCCCCCATTACAATGCTCATTTATCCTGTGGCCACCAGATATTCACTCTGGGGCTGCTCCCCACAGCCCAGGAAATGTGGAACCTGCCATGTGGGGAAATCTGGGCAAAACCAGGGTGCCCATGGGGCTGCTGTCCAGGCGCATGGGAGGTCTCTGTGCATTCCACACCATAGAGACGCAGGCATAGTCTAGAGTGTTGCCAGAGTGACTGCAACTCGGTAGAGCGGTGGGGGCAGTGGGTGGGTGGGCCATGGCGAGGAGGAACACCCTGTCTGTTTGTTGTGCTCCCTATGCAGAACCTGCAAGAGGGAGCTGCATGGGGCCACTGTGGGCTCCAGCAAGCTTCCAGCCCATGTATTAACACCCAGAGTGGGGAAATGACCCTTATTCTCCAGCTAGCAACTCAACCATTGAGCTTAGGGTAGCGATACCTCCCCTTTAAAAAAGGATGCTTATGAAAAATACATGGTGGAGGACTGCACTGAAACCAATGCGGCCCTGAAAGATGTATTTTTCATAAGCGTCCTCTTTTAAAGGGGAGGTATGGCCACCCTAATTGAGCTACATGTCCTCTCTGCAGCTGAATATACAATAGGAGCTCTTGAGTTTGAATCTATCTGATGAGCAGTGCAGGGGGTGGGGCAGGAAAGTCATTAATGAAAGCTAGATAGGTTGATTCAATGATTTGTTTATGTATTTTGGTGTTTGTTCCAACCCTGAAATAGCCAATATCGTCCTTTTTCTGATGATTCATATTTTCGGCTGCACAGCATGCTTCTACTGGGCGTATTTCCCAGGGCTCAGCTTCCCGCTCGAATTAACCCTGGCAAGCCTCCCCCGCCCCTCCCCCCCAAATTAAGTCCTGATCCTTTTAGAGGATCATACTGTAAAAGCTATTAACCACTTTATTGTGTAAGCTGATACTAATGGAACCAGCCTGTGAAAACTAAAATCACAGCCATTGTTTATACAAATGTAACTATGTCTATAGAATTGTTGTCTGTGTGGGGACTGAACTCAGGCCCTCTGAGTTGAAAAGCATGTGATTTTACTGCCCGAGCTAAAAGATTAGATATGTTAGCTCAGAGTGAACAACACCACAGTGTAGGCTTGGTTGAGCTGAAATAGCAACATAATATAAAAGCGACAAACATTTAAACTTTTTGCCACTCTTTCACAGCACAATCCTCCAGCTGATGACACATGTGCTAACAGTTAGCTTGTGCACAAGTTCAATTGATGTGAATGGGAGTCATGTGCATGGTTTGATAATTGCTAGCATGTGCATTTATCTGCTGACAGACATGCTACTCATCAAGATCATTATGGTACAGGTTTCCTTACGTACAAATTGTTTAGTAGATTGAGAAGATATAAAACAGTGCTCTCTGTAAAAATATATGAACTCTTCCATTTATATAAATCAATATACATTTTCTGTTTTGGGGATGGTATCTTTTTATGGGAGAATGGTGTTCAAACAGTCAATTTGGACAACACCTTCTCCAACATCCTTCCATTTTCTGATTTTATTTTATTTTTTATTTATTTTATAAATTTATACCCCGCCCCTCCTGCAACGCAGCTCGGGGCGGCTTCCAACATTAAAACAATAAAATACAATAAAATCCATCTAAAACAATCAAATATTAAATATTAAATATTAAAACAGGGCTAGACAACACCAAAAAACAAATGGGTAGGGGACTAAAAACCTCCCTCCCCACCCTCCCTCCCAAAGGCCTGGGCAAACAGCCAGGTCTTACAGTTTCGCCGAAATGTTAAAAGGCTTGGGGCCAGGCGAGCTTCCTCCGGAAGGGAGTTCCACAGCCGCGGTCCCACCACCGAGAATGCCCTCTCCATCGTGGCCCCCCGCTTAACACGGGGGACCTCCAGGAAGGCACCCCCGGCAGACCGCAGGAGCCGCTCTGGGGCGCGAAGGGCGAGGCGGTCCCTAAGGTATGAGGGGCCGAGACCGTGTAGGGCTTTATAGATCATCACCAGGACCTTGAACTTGGCCCGGCACACTATCGGCAGCCAGTGCAGAGCTCGGAGCACCGGTGTAATGTGCTCCCGGCGACCCGTCCCCGTAAGAAGACGAGCCGCCGCATTCTGCACCAGCTGCAGCCTCCGAGCCAAGAACAAGGGAAGCCCCACGTAGAGCGCGTTGCAGTAGTCGAGCCTCGAGGTGACAAAGGCATGGATGAGGGAGGCCAGGTCCGGGCCAGAGACATACGGACGCAGCCTACGCACAAGATAAAGCTGGCGGAAGGCAGCCTTAGCGACTGCCTCCACCTGCCGCTCCAGACGCAGGTCTGCGTCCAATACTACCCCCAGACTCCGAACCTGCTGAGCTACAGGAGGGCGAACCCCCCCAACTAGGGGGGCCACCACCCCCTTCGCCCTCCCCACCACCATCACCTCCGTCTTATCTGGGTTGAGCTTCAGTCTGCTCAGCCGCATCCAATCCGCCACGGCCTCCAAACATTGGGATAGCAACGAGATAGCAGGGTCTGGGTCAGTAGAAAAGGAGAGGTACAGCTGAGTATCATCAGCATACTGGTGACAACGCACCCCGAACCCTCTCACGACCTCCCCCAAGGGCTGCATATAGATATTAAACAACAGCGGAGACAAGATCGATCCCTGCGGAACGCCACACGGTAAAGCGCGGGGGCACGATGTTTCCTCCCCCAGCACCACCCGTTGGCTCCTCCCCGAGAGGAATGAGCGGAACCATTCAAGAACGGTCCCGCCCAGACCCCCCAGGTCACGCAGCCGTCTCAGCAGCAGCCCATGGTCCACGGTGTCAAAAGCGGCCGAGAGATCTAGCAGGATGAGAAATGTCGAACATCCTGCATCCATCTCCCGGCGGAGGTCGTCTACCAAGGCCACCAACGCCGTCTCGGTGCCATAGCCGGGGCGGAACCCAGATTGAAAAGGGTCAAGGAGCCCGATGTTATCCAGATGAACCTGGAGCTGGAGCGCCACTGCCCGCTCAATAACCTTCCCTAAAAAGGGAAGGTTAGAGACAGGTCGGTAGCTGGCGAGCGCGTCTACGTCCAACGATGGTTTCTTCAGCAGGGGGCGCACCACAGCCTCTTTAAGGCAAGGCGGCAACCTCCCCTGCCGAAAGGACGCATTCACTACCCTCGCCAGCACCGTCCCCAACGTCTCCCCGGAAGCTTTTATTAACCAGGACGGGCACGGATCCAGTTGACAACACGTGGCCCTCACAGACCCCAGGACATCCACCACATCGGCCGGCGTCACTTCCCGAAACTCTCCCCACAAAGATGGACCAGACGGGCCCTCCGCCCCCCCGCGCTCTTCCCCTACTGCCATCAACCCAGCGTCAAAGTCGGTCTGAATCCGAGCAATCTTGTCTGCGAAGTAGGTGACAAACTCCTCACAGCGGGCCCGGGACAAGTCCCCATCCAGGCGGAGGGAGGCCGGACTAACCAGCCCCCGCACCACCCGAAACAGCTCCGCCGGACGCGACTTCGCAGACGCTATGAGGACCGCAAGGAACTCCTTCCTCGCCGTCCTCACAGCCTCAACATAGGACCGCAAATGGGCCCTATGGAGAAGACGATCGGAGTCAGATCGAGTCCGACGCCAGCGTCGCTCTAGCCTCCTGCCTACACGCTTCATACACCGCAGCCCCTCAGTAAACCAAGGGGTCCTGCGGTGACGAGACCAAGGCAGAAGGCGTCTCGGAGCCACCCTGTCAATGGCCTCCTCCAGCAAGTTGTTCCAATGCCGGACCAGCTCATCCACAGAGTGGCCGTCCACGTCCAGGGTAAGCTCCCTCAGGACCTCCTGGAACCGCTGGGGTTCCATCAGCCTCCGAGGGCGGACCATCCTAACTGGTCCCTTCCCCTTCTGGAGGGGGCGCGCTAAAAGACCGGCCTGAAGGAGATAATGGTCCGTCCACGACAAGGGCACCGCTGTCACCTCCCCCACAACCGGACCCCCCGCCTCAAGGCCAGAGCCGAAGATCAGGTCGAGGGTATGTCCCCCCACGTGGGTCGGGCAGATAACTTCCTGGGACAAGTTCATAGTTGCCATGGCGGCCATGAACTCTCGCTCCGCCCCAACAAGGCCGGCATCGGCGTGGACGTTGAAGTCCCCCAGAACCAAAGTCCTGGGGGAGCCCAACACCACCTCCGAGGCCAGCTCCGCTCCAATAATTGAACTTATTGGGTCATCTTGACAAAATAAAAGGTAAAGAGCACAGGAAGCAGCTGGTTGACCAAATTCTCTGCTGGTGTAAATTGGGTTAACATGTACAGCAATGCAAGTAGGACAATTTACACCAGTAAAGATTTCCTCAATTACTAATTAAGCAACTAAAAGGCTAACTGGCAAATTTTAAGTTAATGGTGTTAGAAATTCTAGATATTTAGGTTAATGTTTGACATAGAGACTGAGAGCAGGGCTTGGCAAAAGGATCACAGGAAGAGGCTATGCAGAAGAGTCTAAAGCAGAGGCCCCTGATATAGAAGGAGTGGGTGCCTCCTACTTCAGTTAATGAATGTGATGGATAATGGTGAGAAGGTCTGGAAGGAAGAGGAGTTAAGGGCAGGCAGGTATGGAGATGGAGCCTTGAAGAGCAAAAACTTTTGCCACGGTATCTTCCATGACATCTTCCTGCAGTTATCTCTCCTAGGCTTTGCCTTTAGTTAATGCTTGTACGTTTGCCTGCTATATATTACTGGGTGAACTGAACTGTGTCTAGATTGTAACTCCCTTAGGGCAGGGGCTGTGCTTTTTAATATATTTGTAGACTGTTATCGTTCAGTGATGGATACGGAATAACACAATCTTAACTTGAGGATGTAAGTCTAAATGGTTTAAGCTTGTATTTGCGTTGTGGAAAATGAGGAAAAGGGTGAATCAACAAACAGAGGAGAGATCGAAGTAATTCTCTGCATAGCAGAGGGCCCACTCCAGCTGCAGAAGGCCACAGAACATGTTTCCTCACTCCATGATCCTAATTAGCCATCTGTGGTACGGAACTGGAAGCGTGTTTTGGCTCATTCTGCTGAGGTAAAAAAGCAGGAGAGATTGGAGCATGATTCCTGATTCAATGAGTGACATTTTTTGCTTACATAGAAGGGGATGCTATTCATTTGTTGTTGCATATAATATCGCAGCTGCAAGCTAAATCAAGGGAGGATGGCACATCACTTCAACCATTAAGGTGTATGAGAGCTAAAGAAATCAGAGCTACGCTCGGATATTTTCCAGCTGGGAACGTGGCCCTAGGCAATTCCATTTCAAGCACACAAATGACTTCTTGGCAATCTGCTGTGTTCCACTGCCCAGCTGGCATTGTTCCAACCCATGCTGCTGGGGGGATGTGTACCATGAGGCAGCCAACACAGCACTGTGAAATTGCCATTCTTTTCCTTACACGGACCCTTGATCTAAGTCCCACTGAAGTCAGTGGAAAAACTCCTATTGACTTGAGTGGGCTGATCAATAGTGTTAGGAAATGTAGTAGCTGTTTTCCAGACTGCAACTCTAGTTAGTCCTCATGCTACTGCCCAGATCTCTGTGTCACTATAAACCACACGCAGGAGATGCTGAATAAAGATAATTGTATTCCTCATTTGGGCTGAGTTATTATTTGTCACACAGTCCCTTCAACAATATTGACAATTACCTCAGCACATTAGAAATTGTCACCAGGTCTGCTGCCTCCCAAAAAGAAGGGTTGCCAGATCGAAATTTCAAATTAAGGGACAATATAAAATAGGGACTAGTATTGACTGTGTTTTCCCCATTGTTACCAATGGGGGAAATGCAGTGAACATGGGTCTCCTCCCGGACTACAGAGTTGTGGGACTCTGAAATAAAGGACGTCCATTATGTTCTATACAGCAGTGAGACTCTGGCTGCTTTTATACAAGCAGGTCACAGTTGCACGACACACTCACGCAAATTTTCAAAACCCCGCAAGGCAGGATTATACGTGACGATGGACACAATCATACGCATTCACGGCGGCCGCGCGTTGTTTGCTGACCGCAAACTAAATACCTCAATGTGTGAGGTATTTAGTTTGCGGTCAGCAAACAACACGTGAACGCCTTGAATGCGCATGATCGCATCTATCGTCATGTGTAATCACGCTTTCCGGGATTTTGAAAATCGCGTGAGCGGGTTGCGTGACCTGTTCATCTAAAAGCATCCTCTGGCCACTTGCACATCAGACAGGGATGGGGGTGTGGATTTCTGTGAGTTGAAATCACAGCATGGGGGATCGCGTGACTCTCTGCTCGTGTGTACGGGGTTTTAAATATCATTTGTCCATTTCTGTCATGATTTCTTTCATTCACGGATTACAGGGCTGGATTTTGAGCCCTGTAATCCATGAGTGAAATCACGGCACAAATGGGCCAATGACATTTAAAATCCCGCTCACATGAGTGGAGCTTCACGTGATTATCTCTGCTGATTTCAGCTCACGGAGGTCCCCCCCGCCCCCCCCCGTCTTGTGTGCAAGCGGCCAAAAGGTGAGGCTCCCTTTTTTAAAAAAAGCAGGTGGTCTGCGTCACTCCAGACCCTGCCCCCAGTACGCTGAGTACGGCACAGACTCCACGACAAGTTGGGGGCCCTGCCCGGAGCACACAGGCCCCAAATTAAGATTAGTGGCTATAAAAAGTACCGGCGGGGCCAAGAGCCGCCGCCGGTAATCACTTGTGAGAGACTGGCCCTCTTGTTCCCTGTATCGCTTCTTGATTGTTCCTTATTGTGAGTTTGGAGAGAGTGAGTGGTCCCTGTGTTTTCCCTTCCTGGCGTGATTTGGTGTTTGGGTGAGTGTGCGCTGTAGTGTCTTTGTGTTGTCGTTATCTGTGCAAAAGTAAGGTGGGTTTCTGGTGTGTGGGTTACCTGTTCCCCTTCTCAATATCCCTCGACTCCTTCCGGCACCTTCCTTGCAATTCCTTCCTTCAGATAGCAAGCCCTCTCCATCACCCTTCCCTTATTCCCTGAACCCCTTTGTTATTCCTTTCCCCTGTTGCCCGGGATCCCTCCTCCCTCCCTTCCTCCCTCACTTCCTCCTACACGGTTCCCTGGGGCCCATATATACCCCCGAGTGTCTGACCCCATTCCTCGTGTTGTCCTTATTCTCTGGGGCAATTGGCTACCTCTCGTTAGTCCCAATGATGACATGGGTTGCCCTCTGAGTAGGGGGGGAAAGCCCACACTCTACCCTGACATTATAATTATCGAAAGAAACTCCTTCCAAAGAGGAAGCCGCCCCTGTCTTTGTTCCCTTTTCCTTCCCTTCCCCCCCCCTCCTAGACCATTGTTTCAATCTCGGGCCTGTCCTTGTGAACCCCTCTCTCCTCCCCCCTTCCCCTGTGACAGGTGGTGAGATAACTTCCCCAAGAACCAGAATGTCAGAAGCAGCAATGACTGGGTGCGAGTGAAAAGAGGAACAACTGAAAAATGAGAGAGTCATCCCCAGGACAGGAAGAACAACGGGGAAGAGCCAGAACAGGGTGAGAAGGGGAACAAAATAGAGTGGCTGGAGTTCCGATCCTGAAACTATTTTGAGTTGTCCGGCCTACTCCCCACCCCACAAATCACATTTCCCCTTGTTTCATGCCTTCAGGTTCCACAGCTATGAGAAACTTATTTTTTACTTTTTCAGAAACATGGAAACTGAAATTCCAATAAACAACACAAGCATAAGAATGTTAGCTCGAAAACCAACAAAAAATAGCAGGAGACTGGGGGGAGGGAGAGGGGTGTCACAAAAGTTTGCAACACCAAGAGTGAAACTGGAAAATGTAAATTTCTTTAACCAAACTAAGTAAAGTGCAGCCAGCAGCCAAACTCCCTAAATTATGACAAGTCAATTAAAACACTAGTTTAGCAACTCAAGGTATCAATTGCACTAAGGGCATTAGAACATTTCTGATCTTGTTGTCAGAAATTCCATAAATAAGAACTGTGTAAATGTTCAGCTGAAATCTTCAGAAGCTAGAATTTATTTCCCCTGCTATTACCCAGGCTGGATTCACATGCATAAAGCACCCACGTCTGTCTGGGATTTACTAATAGTATTTCAGCACTATCGGTTATTAATATTTGCAGTAGCAAATGCCAGTTGAATATGAGTGAGCCAATGTCATACATGATTGAATATGCTTGTGAGAGCTTATAGAGGGAATCAGGAGCACAGAGATAAGGTGTGATTCTAAATCCCTTAATGTACACAATATGCACTGAAATTTCTATTCACATTTTGGACTATAGCTGTTTAAAATGTCAACATCAAAATGTTGCAAAATTCTGGAAAATCAAAACGTGACAATATTTATGGAGTCAGAACTGAAATTTCAGCCCAGCACCATTTTATGTGTGCAAGAAGCCTGAATTTAGGCAGAAGTTTGAGTACATTGTTAAACAGGCACCTGCTAATTTTGATCTTACTTTTAGATGGATTGCCATCAGGGCCGGCCCTACCACGGGGCGGCTCGGCTCAGCCGCCCTGGGCCCCACTCCTGGGGGGGACGCACTTGGGATCTCCAGCTCCTGGCCTGGCAGTGGCCAGGAACTGGCGATTCTGAGTGTGGGGCCCCCCAGCTGAGTCCGACTTGACTCCGACTGACAGGCAGAGGAGGGGGTCAGCAGGAGTGAGGGAGATGGAGAGGCCCTGCCTCTCCCATATTCTGTGCCCCCCCCCCCGCCTGTCAGTCTCTCGGACAGGGGAAATGTGGGAGAGGCGGGGCCTCTGCTTCTCCCTCATCCCCCCTGGCCAAGACAGCCAGGCAGCGGAGGGGGCCAGCCGAAGTGACGGAGAAGGAGAGGGCCTGCCTCTCCCTCACTCCGTCGGTGCCCCCCCCTACCGCCTGTCAGTCTCTCGGCCAGGGGAAATGTGGGAGAGGCAAGGCCTCTGCCTCTCCCTCATTCTCCCTGGCCAAGACAGCCAGGCAGTGGAGGGGGCCAGCCAGCAGAACTTCCAGTGGTGCCAGCAGGCAGGGTGGCAGCAGATTTAATCTGCTGCCGCGTGCCCGCCCTGCCCAGCCCAAGGCTGGCGCAGGGCCCAAGCTGGCGGTGGTGGTGGATCAGGTAAGTGATCCGATGACTGGGCTTGGGGATGGGCGGAGGGGAGTGCCCCTCCGCCTGTCCCCAAGCCCAGGACCGGGTAGTGTGCCACCCCCAGACCGAGCCGGGGAGCACCCCCTGAGCCGGGGAGCACCTCTAGACCCGTCCTTTGCCACCGGTGGAAGAATAGGGCCCCATCTTTGTTCCCCGCCATGGGCCCCAGCATACTCTAAGGCCAGCCCTGATTGCCATGACCCTTACTTGCATGGATTGGAATAAGATAATTTGAGTCTCTCTACTAAGAAGAGTTTATGCATGCAGTCATCATCCTGCTTGAGAAGCAGAGGGGAGGGTGCATCTTTGGGTGTTTTTAATTGAGCAAGGCTTGGGGGGGGGGCATGGTTGCTGAGCGGCACAGCTGCAGAGCAGCCACGCAGGTGGTGTGCGTGGGGAGGGATTCTAATGGGCGGCTTCTAGCGTGGCTACTGCAGCAGCCACCATGCACACACCCTGCCACGGACCATGTGGAAGGGGGAAGCGTGCTGAGCTGGCCTTTGAAATGGACACATCCTGGCCGTGAATGCTGGGGAAGCAGATTTCCCCAGTGATCGTGGCCTGTTCCTTTGACTTGTAAAGGCTGTGTCCTCCGCCCACGATACCTATGAGCAGAGGACCTATCTGCTGGCCTGGGTGGCTGCCCCAGTTCATACGGGCAGGGCCAAAATGGGGCACTGCCAAACAATGTGGAGCGCCCTGTGAGTGACCAGGAGTGGGTTCTACGTGACTCATGGGAGCGCGCATGCCCCCACTCCACCTTCAGACAGACGCTTGGATGAATGGTTACTGGGTGGCCATGCCTGGTAGCATCTCATTTGAAAACACCCCCTGAAAGCAGACAACTTGACTTCTAAATGTAATACTAGAACTGCACAATTTGTTCAAAAGAACTTAATTTTTCCCTTGGTTCATATCCCTCTTTAACTTCACTGGATAAGGTTATGTTTTAATAGCTTATTCTCCGTCAGGCTAATAGAATATGACACCAAACTGCCATATCTTAAATCTCTTGGGTACATTTTATGATGTTAGTTATCTTTACATCAGGCAAAATCATAAAACTTCCCAGAAGCAGAGAATGATGGGATGTAAAGATGGGGAAGATCTGTTTTGGGCAGGTCATTCATCCCCTTCCCATCTGACAGTGCAGCCTGGTTCAAGTGTCCTTCCACAGTTTCCCACAGGAGACTAGTCGCAGACCATAAGATCTCGTTGTCAAGGACCTTTCTGGACATTCAGGCTTCATTTTCCCTCTTTAATCTCATTTCAATCCTTTTAATTATGAACACAAGCATAGCCACACTGGATCACTCCAGGCCTCTCTAGGTCAGGATCTACTCACAGTCTCAGCTGTTGCCACTACCAACATGATTCAGGAGGTACAAAAGTGAATAGTTCTGGAATAACATGCTCCCTGCCATTTATTTATTTGGTTAATTTCAGTTTATAGTCTGTCCTTCCTAAAGGCTCAAGGTGGGTAATAAAGCATATATAAACATCAATAAAATAAAACTGACTTAAGACCTTAGCTATATATAAAATTCCCATTTAAAAACATCAGACCCTATTCCTGCTTGCCAAATGTCTGGCCAAATAAATAGGTCGTACATTGCCTCCAGAAAATGAGGCTTAAGTTATGGTGAACCTCCAAGGAAAGGGAGTTTAAAAACTGCAGGGCAGTCACCAAGAACGCCTCTTTATACACCCTTACTGTACGAACTTGGTGAAGTGATGGTGCATGCAAAAGGCTGCCCTCGACTGACCTTGGAGAGAAAGTGATCATGTTTTACTCAGGCCTGTAGCAAAAAGGGGCAGAGAGCTGTGGAAACATGACCCTGCCATCAACATTTTGTATTGTTTCCCTCTCCCACCTCTGCTAAGAAGCAATTAAAATGTTGTTAAAAACAAAGAAGTATGAGTATGACACAAGGGGTCTACAGACATGTGAATGAGGCCACACATAAATTGCACAGGATGTGCACAAGGGCATACTTAATTGACTGCCTGTGTTTGATACGCATAATATACACACCCCAGCCCAAATCAGGAGCTTTTACTCCCCACTTGCACAATAACCTCTTCTGCCAGAGTTTGTCTATGTGCCTGCTGTAGATGGAGAGGGTAAATGACCAGACATCAATGCTAAGTATAAGTTCCCATTGGATGGACTGTCCTTTGGAGACCATTTACTCTGGAGCAGCAGTGATTGCTACTGTGTCTGTGTGCAAAAGAAGCAAATAAATTGTAGACATTAACATATCCCCCAAATGATGTGCTTTTCAATGGATCATTACAAAATAGAGAGATAAAACGTAAAAAGGCCACATTCAACCCAGGTATAAGCAGACACTATGGGTAAAAACAGATGTGGCTTGGTCCGCTGTGGCACAGGACCCACTGGCATGTCTATTTACACACCACCAGATGTTAGCCGAGGACTGATCTGGGGCGGGTAAGTGACTAGGCTGGGCTGTGTCCTCGGAAAATCTCCGAGGATGCAGCCCAGGCTAAGGGTCTCCCACATGTGGGCCAACACAGGCCCAAGCAGGCTAGCATGTGTGTTCAGCCCCACCATACTGATCTTAGGGTGGGGCTGCCATGGATGTCCATCATGGTGGGGCGCTGAGAGCAGGGCGGGGGAAGGTCTGCCCACCTGCTCACCCGTTGGTTTAGCTCCCTGCCCTACCCGGGCTGCGTGCCACGGGCACATTTGTTTGGTGTCGTGGGCAGTGTCAGCTGCGGTTTCCCAGGCTGGGAAGCTGCTGTGTTGTCTGCACGTTCCCCCATGTCTGATTTTGACCTAACATCATCTTCTCAGCCTTAGAGTAAAAAAAAAAAATTGTATCAAGGAAAACGTAGCCCGGTAGTTTAGTGGGTAAGGTATTAGATTTGACAAGCCTTGGCTCTATATCTGCAAGGGGAGACTCAGTTCCCCACAAGAAGGTAATAATAATGACCTAACACCCAGGGCTATAGTGTGGATGAATTAGATAAGGATTGTAAAGCACTCTCAACACTGAAAGTATTATAGAAATGATGAGAATACAATCCTGACTCAATGATACAGAAGACAGGTCATTCTGGTAGTTTAGATGAAATTCACCATCTCCATTTACTCTAAATGTCCAGCTTATTGATGCATTAAACCAATACCTCTCAGTTTGTAATTAATTTATGGGCATGTTCAGAGAACCATAAGCCAGGATTGCCATTTGTCCTTATACCACCCTGTCTCAAATAGAAATAGGGCTAACACGCTTGATTTGTTTACATGAGGAGGAGATGTGATTAACTGAAACCAATCTTGATTTGCCATTTAAGGTTAAAATCAGAACCGAACATCCACAACTTTGAAGAAGTTCATGTCTCGCTCTAAGCCTTGTGTCTCCCGTATATCACTACATAGGGTATTTCAGTGGTCCTCAAACTTTTTGCCTCTGCAACCGCATGTTACGGAGACCTGGCTGGACACTGAGTTGGGGCCTATCTTGGCTGACCTTCTTCCAGCCAGGTAATCTGGGCAGCATCAGACGCAGCTGGAGGGCCGGGGTGGTGGTGTAGCTATTATTTTTAAGGATGCCTGGTCTGTGAGATTTCCTGTGCAACCTATCATGGGTGTGGAGGCTCTCCATCTGATTTTGGATTTGGCCGAAGACAGAGTGGTGATACTGCTGATATACCGGGCACCCACCCACCTGTACAGTAGCCTCCCTGCCCGCACTGACCGAGCTGGTGTCGGAAATGGACTTGCGGTCCCCCCAGGGCGATAGCTCTGGGGGACTTCAATATTCATGCCAACGCCAGTCTTGGAGGGGCAGAGCGTGAGTTCATGGCCACCATGGCAACCATGGGCCTGTCTCAGAGAGTAGTGGGCCCCACACATATTGGGGGACATACCCTAGACATGATATTTTGCACAGGCCTTGAGGTGGGTGATCTGTTAGTGGGGTGTGTGTCAACAGTGCCCTTGTCATGGACGGATCATTATCTCCTCCAGGCGGGTATCCTGGTGCATGTCAGCCCCCGGGAGGGTGCGAAACCAGTTAAGTTGGTTCACCCCTGAAGGCTTATGGAATCAGAAAGGTTCCAGATAGCTCTAGAGGATGTTTCCTCTGACCTTGATGACCACTCACTCGATGGCCTCATGTCTATGTGGAATTCTGTGCTAACGGAGGCCATCAACTGTGTGGCCCCCAGGCATCCTCTCCTGAAGCACCAACAATTCAGCTCACCATGGTACCCGGAGGAGCTGCGGCAGATGAAGTGTGAAGGATGGCGGTTAGAGCGACGGTGGCGTCACTCACATGCTGAAGTTGACCGATTGCGGCATAGAGTCTGGTTACGTACCTATGCTGTTGCGGTGCGAACAGCAAATAAGGTTTTCTTTGCTGCCCTCATTACGTCTGCTAAGTCCCACCTGGCTGAGCTGTTCCGGGTGGTGAGGGGGCTGGTCAGTCCAGCCTCCCTCCGCCTGGACTTAGAATCATCAAATGCTCGCTGTGATTTGTTTGTGGACTTTTTAACGGATAAAATCGCTCAAATTCACCAGAGTTTTGATGCAACTTTTTTGGGAGAGGATGGGTCAGAGGTCTTGTCCTGTTTTATGGGATGAGTTATAGACTGTGTTGCCCTCGGTTGCGGGGGATGCTCTTGGGACTGCGTGAGCCACCTATTGTGAATTAGATCCATGCCCGTCCTAGCTAGTTAAGGCTAGCCGGGAGACATTGGGGTCATTGCTGGCGGGGATAGTCAATGCAGATTCCCCTTGTGTGGAACTGGAAGCCACGAGCGTTTCTCCCACCACGGGGACAGTCATGGCTCGGGCGGTGAAATCCCGATGGCGCTCCCCTCTGTGGGGCATGGCCAGAGTGGGTGCAGCAGATTTCCCCCTGCAGGGATCTGGGAGCCTGGAGTGCTTGTCCCTCCATGGGGACAGACATGGCTCGGGCAGTGAGGTGCTGTGCTAGGTGGCGGGCTCTAGAATGCTAAGCTTTTGGACTCAAAACCCTGTAGATCAGGCAGATCAAGGTGTTGTGCTCTTCCCCCAAGCAAAGCAAGCACTGGTGGTGCGTATTAGTGACCAGGATAGGGTCCCGGCACTGTGAGCAGAGGTGTAGAAATCCTTTCTTCTTGCAATCACGGTGCATAATCCGACTAAAAAGATTGAACAGAGAGGTGCTGGTGAGGGGGCACTATATATACCCCCAAGAGAGGGGACAGAGTTTTCTTCTCACCAGCATTTACATTGCAGTCACGTTTTAGTAATGTCCAGCTTGAGGTGCCAGAGGGCACTAAATACCACTAGTGGGACTTGATGAGAGGATACAACTCGAAGAAGAAGCATTACAGGCAAGAAACTTGCCCTTGCCTCTCCCTGCCCCGGAAGCGGAGGCTTATGAAACCCCTGGCCCCTTCCTGCCTCCACAGGTATGTCAAGGCTGGCCCCTGAGGGCTGTGCGAGCTTGCTTGTCTCTCCCTGCCCTGGAGGAGGAGGCTTATGAACCCCTGGCCCCTTCCTGCCTCCACAAGTATATCAATGCCGGTCCTGATGGTGCCAGTCCGAAAGGCAACACTCAAAGGGCTCTGGCCGTTTGTGGGGGCCATTCATGGGGACGGACATAGCAGTGGCAGCCAGGACCCCTTATATAACCCCAGGACCTCCGGGCCCGGCCCGGCCAATAGCAGCCCACCGCTTGGCCCAGGAGGTGCCACTGCCTTCCACCTCCCCGCGGATTACCTCAGTGCCACCACTGCTACCCCGTACGCTGACACTGATGCCGGACCAACCCGCCTCTTCCCGGAGCCGTGCTGTCCGTCCCCACAGGTACCAACTCCCCCCAGCCGGAGGAGGGGAATGGGGCCAGGGTACACAGCCAGAACTTTCGGGCCCAGTGCAGCCGAAAGCAGCCCACCTTCCAGAGGCGCTACGCCTAAGGGCCAGTCCTTAGGCATGGCCCTTAGCAGGACTAGGGGGAGTGGGGGAGGCTTTTCTTGGTGTTTTAAGGAGGAATAGGGTGGGGATTGATTGTTTTCTCTTTGAGGGAGGGGGACAAGGGGACTGAGTTAGGGAGGGAAGGGATGACCCCCTCGGTTTGAGGGGGGGATGCAGCCCTTTGAGAGGGAGGGATCCTCTGGTGGCAGAGGAGGATGGGGGTTGTTTTGGGGGATGGGGATCTCCCTCAGGGGGCTGGCGGGATGGCCTCCGGGGGCAGGGAGGTGGAGTGGATTGGGGGGGCTGCAGCCATAGGGGTTGTTCTGGGCCGGGGAATTATGGGTCCTCTGGGAGGTGGGTTCACCTCTGAGATGGGACAGATGGTGTGTTTCTGTCCCGGGAGGTGATCGGTGTTCAGAGGTCCCCTGGTCTTGACTTGATGCTGATAAATGCGAGGGCAGTGGCTAAAAAGTCAATTGAGGTCTGGGAGTTGATCCTGGACCAGGTGGCCGACCTCGCATGTGTCACGGAGACCTGGCTGGACAATGAATCAGGGCCTATATTGGCTGATCTTGTTCCAGCTGGGTACTCTGTGCAGCATCAGCCATGACTGGAGGGGGTGGGGTGGGGGGCAGTGTAACCATTATTTTTAAGGATACCTGGTCTGTGAGCAGATTTCCTGTGTGATCTATCATGGGTATAGAGGGTCTCCATCTGGGGTTGGATTTGGTTGGAGACAGAGTGGAGATACCGTGGATTTTTAGGGAAGGTTATTGAATGGGTGGTGGCTTAGCAGGTTCAGGGGCATTTGGACCGAGTTACCTTTCTTGATCCCTCGCAGTCGGGCTTTCGTCCAGGTTATAGCACGGAGATTGCGCTTGTGGCCTGGGCCAACGACCTCTCCCGTGAGTTGGACCAGGATCGTTCGACCGTGCTGATCCTATTAGATCTCTCGGCTGCATTTGATACCGTTGATCATGAGTTGTTGGTGACTCGGCTGCGGGACCGGGCAGGGATTGGCGGAAGTGAACTGTTCTTGAATGGTTCCACTCTTTCCTGGCCAAGAGAACCCAGCACGTGGTGCTGGGGGAGTTTTCATCTTCCCCCTGGGGCCTCACGTGTGGAGTACCGCAGGGTTCCATCTTATCCCCTCTCTTGTTCAATGTGTATATTCAGCCTCTGGAAGAGGTTGTTGTGGACTGGAGTATGGAGTGCGATGTCATCAATATGCTGATGACACCCAGGAATATCTCTCATTTTTCTCCGACTCAGGCCCGGCAGTCTCGGTGCTTACCCGGTGTTTGTCCACTGTGGGGGATTGGATGAGGGCGATCCGCCTGAGGCTTAATCATGACAAGATGGAGGTGATGGTTGTGGGAAGGGCCAAGGAAGTCTGCCCACCACTGGTTTCTCAGGTCTGGAGTCTGGGGGTGCTCCTGGACCCACAGCTCTGCTTGGATGCCCAGGTGGCGGCTGTGGCAAAGGGAGCATTTTGCCAGTTACACCTGGTGCATCGGCTTAGGCTGTATGTCTCAGACTCGGATCTGGCCACAGTCATCCATGCTTTTATTACCTGGAGACTGGATTACTGCAACGCGCTCTAAGTAGGACTACCCTTGGTGTTGGTTTGGAAACTGTAGCTGGTGCCGAATTCAGCGACCTGTTTCTTGACGGGGATGGGCCGATGTGAGCATATTACACTGGTGCTTCGTTTTCTGCATTGGCTGCCGGTAGGCTTCCAGACCCAATTCAAGTTGTTGGTGCTGACCTTTAAAGCCCAAACGGCTTGGGCCCCGCCTATCTGCAGGACCGCCTCACCCTCCGGGTCCTGGAATGGCCTCTGCGGTCAGCTGGGGGCACCCTCCTCGAGGTCCCCTGGGTTTCCCGGGTGTCCACTATGAGGAGGGTGTTCTCCGTGGCTGCACCGTGGCTGTGGAACTCCCTCCCATCAGAGATCTGCTTGGCTGACGGCCTCCCCTCTTTCCACAGACAACTTAAGACCTGGCTGTTCTGCCAGGCATTTCCCGAGGGAGATGGGGTGGGTGGGTTGGGTTAGGGTAGGGTGGGATGGGGTTTTAT
>QEPC01011841.1:1264731-1323218 GCA_003113815.1 Sphenodon punctatus
TGAGACCTCGCATCTTCATGAATGTTAGACCCCTTGTCTCTCCCTCTGTTCCCCTTCCTAAGTCTCTCCCCCAGCTCCTGTCTCTCAGATTGTAAGCCCTAGGGGCAGGGGCCGTGTCTATTTTATTACTTTGTAAAGTGCCATGTACACTGCTGGCGCTATATAAATGTTTGTTAATAATAATAATAATAATAATAATAATAATAAAAAGGGACGGTTAGAGAATGGGCAATAGCTGGTCATGGAATCAATGTCCAATGATGGTTTCTTGAGCAGAGGCCACCCCAGTCAACAATAGCCCCAGTGTCTCCCGGCTGGCCTTAACTAGCCAGGACAGGCATGGGTTCAGTTCACAACAGGTGGCCCTAACAGCCCCAAGGACATCCTCTGCATCAACGGGAAACATCCACTGGAACCGATCCCATACAACAGGGCAAGGCAGGGCTTCCATTACCTCTGGTTCTCCTACTGCTACAAGTGCAGTGTCAAAATTGTGGTCAATTCAAATGATTTTATCCACAAAATAGTCGAGAAAAATGTCACAGTGAGCAATGGAAAGTTTCAGTTTCAGGAGGAGGGAGGCCAGACTGACCAGCCTCCTCACCACCCGGAAAAGCTCAGCTGGACGTGACTTCGCAGTCACTATGAGAGCATCAAATAACCTCTTCTTTGTTGCCTACACAGCCATGGCATAGGTTCATAAACTAACTCTATGCCACAAGCAGTCAGCTTCAGCACGCGAGTGACACTACCATCACTCCAACCGCCATTCTTCTTGCTTCGTCTGCCACAGGTCCTCCGTAAACCAGGGGGACCGGCATTGTTGGTGGTCAGGAAGCAGATGTCTAGGAGCCGTTTGGTCGATGGTCTCAGTCAACAGAATATCCCAGAGAGCCACATGGTCATTGAGCGAACGGTTGTTGAGATCAGAGGATAATTCCCTGAGAGCATTCCGGAACCTCTCTGGTTCCATAAGTCTCTGGGGTCGAACCAACCGAGCTGGTTCCACACCTTTCCGGGGCCAGACATTCATCAGGAGACTGGTCTGAAGGAGGTAATGATTCAGTTGGAGCTGCTGCCACAGCAGTGGTGGCCCATGAGACTGGTCAACCGAGTATGCGCCCAGCCCTGTCCCACCCTGCCTCCCTCCCCCGGCTGGACTAAACCCCATTCCCGACCGTGATGTAACCGCATGCAAAGGGTGCCAGCATCCATTGCTTACAGCCTCTGCTGCAGAGTTTGCCATGTGGTGGCCAGAAGGGGCCTGGCCACATGGGTCGCCCCGCCCTGGGCAGCCTTACCCCAGTTGGGGTAAGGCTGATCCATGATGAGTCCTTGGAATTTTTCCGAGGATGCTTTGTGTAGCAGACAGCTGTTCGCCACAGGGTGTGGGGGAACATCTGGCTGCCACTGGCCACACAATGCACTGCATCACATGGCCCAGCTGCCTAGGGAGGGGGTAAGCCTACCCAAGGTGTGATATCCTCCCCTCTCTGTCTGGAGACACCCAAGGTAAACACAGCTGAAAGAATAATTAGTCAGTTTGTTCTGTGAAAAAGGACGTTGTGTGAATTAGCCCACTATCATTATTTACATTCACTTAAAGCCACAATTGAGATCAGGCTCCATTGCAATAAGCACCATGGAATTGTGTATTTATTGCTATTTTTATAATATTTCTTTATATAGCACCCAGCATATGCTGGACACTGAACAGCCCATTAATTAGAGACGGGTCTGTGCCGCGGGGTGGCGGGGGGAGAGGGGGCTTACAATTTAGAATGGATAAGGGAAGGGTGATACATAGTGGGAGATAGTTCCTGTCCTGAAGAGCTTACAGCAGAGACTCCCAAACTCTGGGTCGGGAGAGACCTCATTTGGTGTCATGCCATTTGCAGTGGGGTCCTGATCTTGAAATTTGATATACTTTACATGCGTTGTTTTCTGGAATCGCAGAATTATATTAAAGTGTCAATATGGGGTTGCACAGGCAAAATGCTGGGAACCCAGTGCTTTACAGCCTGCTACAATACACAAGGATTGCAAAATGCAGAAGGAGATTATTATTATCCCCATGTTACAGATTGGGAGTGGATGCCCAGAGAGAGGAAGAGATTTGTCTCAGTCCAGTATCTGACCAGCCTGCCTTCTTAACCAAATTGGAAAGGTTTTCCTGTTTTAGTTTTCAACATGGACGCTGCTTCACGTGAAGAAAGAAGAGAGTTACCTTTTCACATTATCATTTTCAGCTATCAGAGAAGCCCAGCCTAACTTTAAGTGACACACCTCCCATAGGGAACCAAAGGCTGGTATGAACCCTACATGTTTCCCAAGATGAATGGAAAGAAATGGATAAATTAATAGAAAGGAATGAGCAGTACATTATTCATAACAGAAGCAGAGTTTCTAAAGACTGGACTCTAGTGTACGCACACAGTAGCAGGTCTGAAAAGACATTTTGACATAATTGAAAAAGCGGTGCTAACCTAATCTTCTCCCTTCCAACAAAAGTTTAAAGCCTGCCTCTCTCTTTAATAATGGATGGTTCAGTTGGGGCTTGAAAGTACATTTTTGCTCTTCATTAGTGACCAATAATGGCTTAAATTTTGCAGCTTTGTTAATAAATATTTGAGCCATGTAACCAGAGCAGGTTATGCTATTGTTATGATGTCACTGATACACACCTTGGTACTATTATAGCTGGGCAGATCAGGCTACATTATCTTTTTGCCTCTTCAGCCTGGTAACTTGAGGCTGCAGCACTATTGACTTAGGGCTGCTTAACTGGGAAGCATCTGTTCAGCCTCGGACGGTAACTGTAGCTTGCCCTGGATATGGTGCTTTTGTGAGAGCTTTGTTTAACTGCTGACAGCTTTGGGGGGAAGAGAACTGGCTCCAACATTTTCATTCCAGCGGCACATCTTCTAGACTAAGACAGTAGCAGCGGGAGGATATTGGGCAGTCACTGGCTGACTTCGATAGAGGAACAAGGAGAATGTTTCTCCAGAAGTTCAGAGTTTGCCAGAGAAGCCACCCGAATGTTCTCAACTGTAGCTAAACGGTGATCTGTTATATGATGACTGGAGCAGCATTATCCTACCTGATCTTTGATTTGGTTTTCTTTATGTGATGGCTTCCTGCTGAATATCCCTTGTGGAAAGCAGGGTAAGCAGAGACAGTACCCTCTAATCCAAGATGCATCCATTCCCTTGTTCAGCCCTGCTTACCTGTTTCGGAAGTGCTAGAGAAAGTGTTCCTTTTGACCAATCCGAAGCAAACTCCTTAGCCGGTGAGGTGCAAAAGGCCGACACCATCTCAACGACATGCGTGCAGCCATCTGCAAAAGTCTCCAGCAACCTGAGTCACAAGGGAGAGGAGACTGGGAAGGAAAGTTTCAAAGCCAGCAGCTGCTCAGAAAAAAACAGCAGCGCAAATAGCAATTCTAGCAGTCGTATTGGTGTCCAGTCCGCGCCCATGACCGCAGATTCGTCTACGTTTCCTGCTAACAAGTCGGACCATGACACAATTACGGTCCCTACTCATATACCCAGACCATCAATCATCGGCGTGCCAAAGGTCAGTGCTGCAGATGCTATTATACGCTGAGATAAAAGAAGTAGGTCTTTAATAAACTGAAAGATACAAAGCAAAAAATAAATCCATAACTTGTATTGATTGGAATGCAGTTGAGATGAGGCTAATGGTAGCTCTTACTTAAATAATATGACATGACAGCTATTGCTTTTCTGGGCTATTATAAGAAGCCTTAGGGGATACTTGTAATAAAACTGTGTACTTCTTTTCATCCAGAGATTTCTCTCTACTCTTTGCACACACACCACTCGTTTTGGGCCTCGCCTAGTACAAAAGCCCCTGCAATCCATGGGGTTTTCCATTGACTTCAGTTGGTTGAGATCAGGATTTTTGTCCCATCTAGAATTGCAGGCATTCCGGGACATGGGTTGGGTTTTTCCATGTCTTGGAAAGTAGACACTACCTCTTCTCGCTTTAATGAGATGGACATCACAGTGTCCAACGTAATAAAAATAATCAATAACAACAGGCAAGTATGGTCATTTCTCAGTGTGAGTAATTAGAGATCATATGACTCACCCAAGGTCATTCACCCAATGACTGTCAGCTACAAGAACCCAGGTCTCCTTGCTCTTATATCTCTCAACTTTTTTTTTTTTAAAAGAAAGCAGGTCACCGTTTTTAATAGATATAGTGTCTCATGGCTATCTCCCTTTATGTTTACAATAGTGCAGGCCACCTTCCCTCTCACTAGAGCAGGCATGGGGCACCTCAGACCCACACTACAAATAAAGCCCATGCCCTCTATACAGTCCCTTTTGAGTTCACGGATCTGGACTGTGGATCCGGTTCTTGCCACTGAGCGCTCATCTCAGCACCTCCTGCTTTCAATATATACCCTCACTTCTGCTCCTTTCCTCTGCCCTGAGTGTGCGCCTCCTTCAGTCTCTCCCCTCTTTTCCCCTGCCCTGAGCATGGCTCCAGGGGTACAACCAAGGAGTGGTCTGGGGGTTAAACAAAGTTCAAATGAATGACATTGACACCTGTGTATTGGAAAGTATCCGCGAGGTTCTGTTATTAATATAACACATCTACAAGATTACTACAGAGACTGCTTACGTATACCAACAAGGGATTGTGCCGGGTTTGTTTTCTCAATACATCACAATAGAAAGTTTTTAAAAAACAAAACAAAACACATAATGGATAAAAAGGAGATTTGGATATAATAGTTGGGAAATTCTTAGATGCTGTATTTACAGCTTTGTAACTAGCCAGACTTACTAAGCATGCTTAAATGTTTGGTTCCAATAAATTTGATTAAATTAAAGGAGACTTTAAGGTACAAAATGCACTTATTTGAAAGAACATTTATTCGTTGCATACCAAAAGTAGACTAGGAGAAGATGGATGCAAAGATTCACATATGCCCTTCATTGCATTTTATCTATTAAGCACAGTTTAAATAGAAGAACCAGGGTCAATTATTTATTGCAAACTGTTGCCACAAAGTTAATTTGTAACTAAAGTCGTTTAAATCTCTTTTTCCCAATTACATTTTGACCTTAAAAATATGGACCACATGGAGTTTGCTATTAATTTAGCCAGAAGGAATAAAATGGTCAAATTCTGGATTTAGTCACATTCATGCAACTCCATTGTACGCCGAAATATTGGAGACTAGGTCCCTGTGGGATGGGTCAGCTGGAAGATAGAGTTAATTAGTTCATTATCTGCTGTGATTTGAATTTTATTTTGCCATTAGTTGAAAATGGACTGGGCGTCAGTTTAAAAAAGATTATAGACCTGGCAGGTACACAGAGTATCTTTTGATCATAGAATGGCTAGCGTTTTTGCTTAGAGCACTTCTGCACATGCGACTATGAAGATGAGTCAGGAAAAAATATAGATATTGTTCCAGTTATTTCCCCTTAAATCTCCCTAAGTTATCAAGCCATTAATTTTAAATTGCTTTGCTGGACATAGCGTGTTTTATTTTATGGAATGGCATTTTTGTTTTTATCATTGCATCTCTCTCTTAGTAATAATATTTATAATATAAAATATTTATTGATTAGAATATTTTAATATAAATAAACCTCTCTAACAAAACTGCTTATAACAAACCCCATTTCTAACAATTCCAAATTCAAGAACCATTTTGACCAACTGCATAGAGCCAAACCAAACCCCATTATTGTGAAAACCCTATAACTCATGGCTGCCACAGCTTTGACCCTAAAAGAGGTGGAGCTACACCAAAAGTAGACAGGTCAAAATCATTCTCCCTCTCCTTTGATGCCACCTCTAGGGCATCATCATGGCATCACCATGCTCTGCAGTGGGCAAGGACACATCAAAAAGGGGCTTTTCACCTTGCCCCTTTCCGGCATAGCAACGTTTCCTGCCCCCTTCTGAAAATAAATAAATCAATCTGGTGATGCACCCGGATTAACAAAGCCCAGAGATGAACTGCCAAAACCTAGGGTGCAGCCACATGAGCTGTGAAGAGCCCAATCCCTGTGTGGCCCCATGGTGGGCAAGTGCAACTGCCAGCCTGCCACACTGCGGGGCCTGTGCGAGGAACTGGACAGTTGGTCCCCTTGCGGGGAAGGTGGGAGGCTGGGCCACTCTCTGATGTCCTGCCACCGCTGGAGCAGGCTGAGGCACCGGCCACACAACCGGATTCCCTTGCCCTGCTCTGCTTCCCTCTCCTGGCCCAACAAATATCCTGGCCCCGGCCATGGCAGCACACAACGGGCAACAGCAGCCACCACGCAAAGCTCCACCACGGAGATCGCCGTAGAATGGGGTTGAAAGGGTCCTGGCACATGGGTTGCCACGCCATTTGGGGTAAGGCTGCTACATGACGTTTCCTTGGCCTTTTTCCCAGGATGCATCACATAGCAGCCAGCTGCTTGCCTTTCCATGTGGCGGGGGAATATCTGTCAGCAGTCAGCTACATGATGCAGCGCATGTCACAGTCCGGCTGCCCAGAGTGGGTTAAGGCTGCCCGAGATGTGGTAGCCTGACCACGGCAACTCGTGTGGCTGCACAACTAGAGGCTCCAGGTCAAACCCAGAGGGATGATAACCCCTAGATATCATGACTTTCCTCCCTGATTTACTCCCCCTATTACACTGTAATACATTCATTTTTTAATTCAGCATTCTGAAAGAATATTAGACAGGTGTTAATATTTGTATTGATTGGGAAAACTGAAGCACAGGGATGTCTAGCAGCTTACTCAAATTCACTAAAGTTGCCACCTTCTCAGAAACATTGACGTAGAAAGAGGGTGGTACTACACCAAAAGGAGCTAGGGGGAAGCTGAAGAAACACTCCTCTCTCCTTCCGATGTGTCCATACCCCCTACGCAGAACTGTGACATCATGATGCTCCACTGGAGGCGAGACCATGTCAGAAAGGGGGTGGAAGGACCTCTTTGCCACACCAGTTTCCGTCATGCTTCCCCCCCAATGATAAAAATTCTAGCAGGACTCCAGATAACCCTGGGTGACAATAAATGGGATGAGGGCCTACTACGGTCCACCTGGACCAGAGACGCATGTCACGTCCGTTTCAGGGCTGCCAGATGTGGGCCTGCTGCTGCCCTGGCCCAGGAAAGCAGCTGGCCCAGAATTAGTCTCCTGAATGATTTGGGGCCCACAGCCCAGGCCAAGGGCCATCCCAGTGGACCACAGTAGGCCAGCACATCTATTCATTGCTCCATCCCTGACAGGGATCAGAGGCTGCCATGGCTGTCTGTGATTGGCTGCCATAGCTGCCCATCATGGTAGGGGTCAAAGGGGCAAAGGAAAGGGTCAAGGCAGGGATAGGAAAGGTAACAATAGGTAGAGGAAACCTCTCAGCCGTTCTCTGATACCAAGGAGACTTGCTGCTCAGCACAAGAGCCAGGGAATGGCATCAGGCCTAGCAGAGCTTACAGCTCCTCACTGAGGTCAAGGAAAGGAATCCTGGACACTAGAGCTGGTGATTAGGGAACTTGGAACCAGAGTTGGGGATCAAGGGAGCCTGGACAGTAGAGCTGGGTATCAGGGAATTGGGAACCAGAGTTGGGGATCAGGGGAGCCTGGAAACTGGGAGGGAATAAGGGGTCTGGAAACCAGAGGGGGAACAGGGTACCTGGAAGGGACAGAAGGCTAGGAGGGGAGCATCAAGACTAGGGAACACAACTAGAATGTAAGGAGGAGCACAAGGACTAGAAACATAATTGGGAGTCTTGGGACACATACAACTATACACCCAGAGCAAACGCCATAAAGTGGAGAACAGAGCAGTTGTTCTACCCAATGTCCTGTGGCTACTAGCAGGCGTTAAGTAGGAGCCAATCAGGAAGTTGGAAGGCAGGAGTGAAGCAATGGGATACAGTTGGGAATGAGTGTGTGGCATGGCAAAGATAGGAAAACACAGGAGGAGATATGGGAAGGAGGGAACTAGGTTGAAATCAGGCCTGTGTAATGGCACCGGTGGTTGGGGCAGCACTCCAAATCTCTGGGGTCAGGGGTCTGAGACTTTTCCGCAAGGGGTGGGATGAGGGAGAGCTCTCTGGCTGGCCCATCAGGCACATGTGTGTTGTGTGACCCAACCCAGCCCCGAGGGTGGTAGCCACTGTCTTCTACACCCCCTCTCTGGGCAGGGGAACAGCCACAGTGGCCGCACATCTATTGTCACCCCCCGATTACTTTTAGACGAGTGGTGCAAAGTAGCGCATTGAAGAACGTGCTTTCAGAAAAGTTGCGCGTGGGCTGGTTAGACAAGATGGAAATCGCCGTCCGCTACTGAAATCACAACTCACTCATTATTATTGAAAGCACATTTGAAAGACCTTTATGATCGAGGTCTTTCAAATGCGCTTTCAAAAATAATGCGTGGGCTGTAATTTCATTGTGGCCAGCGACATCCATCTCATTTAACTGGCCTCTGCGTGACTTTTCTGAAAGCGTGTTCTTCAATGTGCTACTATGCACCGCTCGTCTAAAAGCAGCCAAAGAGGTTCTTCATCTGGAGCCCGGAGATGAGGTGTCAAAACCCTGAGGCCACTGTTAAACAAGGCGGTTAGAAGCACCTCCAGAGTCTCGTATTCAAAAGGAAAGCTGCGTGGGGAGTGTTTACATGCTCCCCACGCTACCAGAAGTGACGTACCACCCATTCTCTTCAGCGACAACGACTGTAGACACGGGACTTTCAAAGAGACGCGTTCAATAGACCTCAATTTTCAGTTCTATAGAACATGCCTCTTCAATGCACTACTTTGAGCCACTCGTCTAAAAGCAGCCTATATAATCCGGCGGTGACAAAAGACATGCGGCCACTGTGGCTGCTTCCCCGCCTGGGGTGTGTGTGTAGAAGATGATGGCTGCCACCCTGCGTACTGGGTTGGGTCACACAACACACACACGCCTGACGGGCCAGCTGGTGAGCTCTCCCTCATCCCACCCCTTGTGGAAATGTCCCAATCCCAAACCCCTGACCTGAGAGAGTTTTGAATACGGGGCTCTTGAGGTGCTACTAAGCACCTCATTTAAAGTGGTCTGAAATTCTGTATCAAACTCAGTGTGATAGTAAGCCTAGCTGGATGCTTCAGTGCAAATAGTGTTCATCCCCAGCGTGTAAGACAGAGGGTGATTTCAGACGTTATGCAATCACGGTCAACCACAGAGAATCCCCTGTGGTGGCAGACGGTCGCGTAACATGTGTTTGCTCGCCACCAGATGTTCACCACGGTGAGCCACCGGCGGTGAGCAAATTAATCATGCTTTCGAGGATGGTCCTGTCACCATCTCCGAAAGCGTGGTTAATTGAACCACAGCCCGGAATCGGCGGCTGGCAACGGAATCGGATGCAGCGGCCTCATTGGCCGCTTCGCCTGCCTGTCTCTCGGAGGGCGGGTGGCCTGGGGAGCATGGGGAGGGTGGGGCTGTGTGGCTGCATGTTGCATCGTGCAGTCCCGCCCCCTCCCCAGATTCCCCTCCGGGATCAGCCGGCTCGTCTGTTGATGGGCCGTTCTGATTCCGGTGGGGAATCAAAGGGTGATTACGTGACAGGGCCAATGGGCACCCTGTTATGTCTGAAATCACCCAGAGAAAACATACACAAAGTAGGGGTGACAGGAACTGTTATAGTAGCTTGATTGTATGTTGGTGTTGTAGACATGTCTGTGATGTCTGGCAAATGTATCCTCCTTTTGATGTGTCACTTCTTACAAGTTGTGCTGGGTATTTTGTATGCTAACTATTGGATAACTTGGATCATTCCTCCTTTGGCTGGATGCTTTACAGAGGTAACTGCAGGTCATGGCAGCTGTGTTCATACTGTGGCACAGAGAGCATTTGCTGGTCATTTGCAAAGCCAGTTAGTCACATGGTTCTGCTTCCTGTTTCCAATTGCTAAATTGTATTTATTCCTTTTCTAATATTATTTTGGCATATTGGGCATTTCAGCAATTGCCATTGCCGGTCTGAAGGGAGCAGGGTGACTGCAATCTCTAGTGCAGTGCAGGGGGATGAATTGAAAACCTTTTCCCATCCACAGGCCACTTTTGTACTTGGTAAAAGCCTGTAGGCCTGATAGGGGCTAAGAGCTATGTAGTGGTGTAACCAAAGTCTCTTAGATGGGGGCGGGGGGCACTTCCCTTTGTTAGCAGGGTCTAACTAGGAGGGGGGCAATGTCCGATAGAGAGAGGAGAGAAATGAAAGGGGCGCACTGAACTTGAAGGAGGGGCACAGATTCAGAGTGTTTCTTTTAACCAAATTATAGCAGGGAGCAGTCCTGCGAGGCTGCTGCCCCTTTAAGAAGGGGGCTGCATAGGCCAGCCCCATAGCTGGGGATCAACCTGTGAAGCAAACAGGCTGAGAGACGCTGTGACAGAGTGGGCAGGATACTGGCCCTTTAAAGCTAAAGAAAGGAAGCCTGGCCACGACTACTCTGCCTGTATATAAGGAGGGCAAGGAAGAAAAGAAAGCAGTCTTTGTATGGTAGTTGAAGAAACAACATCTTCCTGGAAGAAGCTTGAATGAGACTTTTCTCACTCTCTTTCCAAGGTGCTGAAGGCTAGAGAACTAGAGGGACCCAGGCAAGTGAGAGATACTATGCCCAGGAGGGAGCCTTCTGTCTGGGGAAGACTTGGCTAGAGCCTGGGGCTTTGAGACCTAGCTAGATGGACAACGGGGGTTGATGTTGTGTTGCTCCTGAGCTTGTGAGAGACTGACCTGGGCCTGCAGGGTGGAGGTGACTGGGTCTAATTAAGATTGTGTATGTATTACCCTCTGGACAGCTTGGGTTGGGTCTTATAGGAGGGTACCCCCTTCTTTGAAGGGGGATTCAGCTGAGGCTTGGGCTGAATAGGTGTGGCAGTGGGGTAGAGCCAATCTCCCTAAAGAGGCCCCAGCGCGTCCCTAGGATGATCCCTCTGTTACACAAATAAATAAAGAACATGAAGTTAATGCTTTTTCAGCCACAAGCAGATTGCTTTTTGTATACTGTATAGCCTCGCAGGCTGCCCCAGAGTGCTGCTAGAATGAGGCCCTGAAGGGATGGGCTGGTGTAAGTGCTTGTGAATGTATGACCCTTCTTTGAAGATGCTTAACCCACCACTGGTAGGCAGGGTTGGATCCAGGAAAGCACAGATTGTGTGATCACCCAGGGCCCCATGCATTTGATAAGCTGCCAATATGTGGGATCGATGAATAAACTGAAAATGACATCATGCGCATGTGAGAAGCACTTGTGTGAAATATGGGATCAAAGAACCTCAAACATGGGGAGTTTGAGCCTATAGAGGGCCTGTGGCAATTCTGGAGGGGCCCCCTAGCATGTGGGGCTCATATGTCAATTAGAAATAAGGTGTGTAACATGCAGGCCTGCAGGGCCTTCAGTGCAGGAAGCCCTGGCCCCTGAGGCCAGGTTATGTTTAACTAAATATCAGAAATTAAGAAGGGGAACATCTTCCTCTTTCTAATGGGGTAAGTCAGTGTGTGTCCGTCAAACATTCCCATGTTAGGAGGGGCCCCACACTGCCATTTAAGACGGTGCCCCAACTTTCCCGAAACCTACACTGCAGATAGCAAATTAGTCGCGCCTGGGAACAAGAGAGAATGCTGAGTGCATTGTGAGCTATTTAATTTGCAGACTTTAAAAATGCACCACCGCCATAATATGCGCATATTAAGCCACTTCCGTCTCATCTAATTAGATCAGGCAGAGGTTTCAAAATATGCGCCATGGTGATGCGCAACGGAGCACTGCTTGTCTAAAAGCGGCTTTAGCTACCTTGGATTTTGGGCCCCCAGCCAGTACAGGCCCCGAGATGAAAATCCCTGTTTGTCCAATGGTAGCTAGTCGCCCCTGGGCTAGAGACATGGAGTCAGTTTGCCCAAAGACCTGTGGTACACAAGGCTTCTGCCCCTGGAGCAGACTGTCTAAGGATGCCAGACTATAAGAGTCTAAGTACTGCAAGGGCAAGGAGTGGCTCACCTAGAGGTTAGGGGCAAAGTGTATATCTTGATATTGGGACCCGTGCACTATTTTGTTTAAAATAGAAGCATTTATGGGGGTGAAAGGAGAGAGCACAACCGTTTTCTGGCTCTGATCCTGCAGCAATTCATAGAGAAAGAACTACTCAAATTAGCCTACCGTATCTAGACTTCCCTAGTCCATGTTCTCCTTTATTATGGACATGCCTTAGGTGCCCCTTCTTTATATGTTTAAATAATCTATCTAGATATATGCTTGCCTCAGCCTCGGCAAGCTATAAATATTTGTAAAACACTTTGTGCTCTAGTCTATTAATATAGACTCAAAGCTCTTGTTATAAGTGGGAACTATGTGAGTATATCAGGTGGAATATATATGGGAATTTTGCATGAGCGAAGACTTGCAGTATTGGGCCCTGTTAGTGATAAGATCCTCCATTTACTGAAGTTATCTGTTGGCTTGCCTTTCAGCAATGAACTGCTAATGACACACAATTCAATCGGTCAGATACCCTTATGCCTTGTGAGCCGTGACACATGAGGCAACCTGGTGACTCCATCTCCATCTGTCTAGTGTCACGTGTCTTGCTCCATAGTAGTCTGTTTTCATGACACTGGCATCTTTCTCAATGGTTTCTCTGTATGTCATCTGTGGTCTCCCTTCTGCATCTGGCACTCCAGTATCTAGAAACAATAACCTTTATTTTTATATAGTGGCCCCCTGCCATGGCACTCTGAGTGCTTTACATATAACAATTTAACACAATTTTTAATCCTCAAAACAACCCTGTGAGGAAGGTTAGGCTGGGAGAATAATTTGACTGACCCAAGGTCACTCAGTGAGTTTTTGGCCAAGGCAAGACTAGAACTGGGGTCCCCCCACACCTTCTAGTTCAAGTACTGCACACATAGCCATTACAACACACTGACTCTCATATACAGAAATACCCTTTAACATTATTCATTATTATTATGTTACGCAATTTATATCCCATCATATCCCAAAAATGGCTCAGGGCAGCTTACAATACTTAATTTTTTTTTTTTAAAAAAATCAATACAAAATACATCTTGCACCTCCCAATATCCCACCAACCCATCCCTCTCAGTTCCATTTCTCCAACTCTCACTTGGAGGAATTAATAATTAATTTTATATGTATAGCACCCCCCTGTCTGCATAGCACTTGGAGTGCTTAACATCTTACATAAAAACACAATATAAACAAGTAATGAAAAGGATATTAAAAACTGTAAGATTTGGGAAGGGAAAGGGGAGGATAAAATACATTAAGAGGACTAGCAGTGGATCCTAAAAGTATCCCAAAAACAAATGTGTTCAGGTGCTTTTTAAAGGTATGGAGGGAGGAACTGAGACAAACATCCGGGGGGAGCGAGTTCCACGTTGAATGGACTGCCACAGCAAAAACCTGAGCGCCTGCCGACTTATGACGCAATGGCGGAACCACCAAATAGCGGGTGATTCCTGAGCGCAGAAATCCATCGGTGTGAGGTGTCAGAATTGGGTCTCGAATATAGCCAGGGCCTAAGCCATTCAGGGCCCTGAAAACCAGCAGTGCAAACTTAAACTCAATCCGTCATTCTACAGGCAGCCAAAGAGAACTTGGGGTGGGTGTAATATGATCACGGCTGCCCAAACCAGTAAGCGGCCGTGCTGCCGCATTCTGAACAAGCTGTAAGTGACAGATAAGCACTGCTGGTAGTTCGCAAAGGAGGGAATTACAAAAGTCAAGCCTTGTAGTCACCAGGGCATGGGTCACTGTGACAAGGTCAGCCTTGGATAAATAAGGGCGTAACGTACGCCCATTGCATAGTTGAAAAAAGCGTTTCCACGCCACGTCCAATACCTGAGCTTTCATGGACTGAGCATGGTCCAAAATGATGCCCAAGTTGTTTACCTGGCCCACTACCTCTACCTGGACCTCTGCCACATTCAGGGGTCCGAGGCAGGCAAGGACATCCTCGCATCGGCTGCCCCTGTCCACCATCACCACCTCGGTCTTCTCCGGATTGAGCATGAGGTAGCTCTGACGCATCCAGGCGGCTATGTCATTCAGGCATACCTGCGAGCACCAGCATCTTTGTGGAGGCAAGACTGGCCAGGAACCCCATTGTGCAGGCTGCCGTTGCAATTCCTTCTGCACGCCTAGTCCCTCCTCACAGAGGGGCCATGGCTAAATTGAGGAACTACCTAACTCCCCTCCACCCATCTCTCATATTGGGGCGGCTGGCTTACCTATCCCACACACCCATCCCTCCCACTCTCCCTACCCATAACATCTCCACATAAAATACAATACAGAGACCCCAAAGGGAGGTTGTAGTTGAGACAAGGCCATAATATAGGGATGACCATTATACATTTGTATTAAGCCACAACCATCTGAAAATGACAGCTATGGATTCATCCAAAAACACTGCGCTGATTAGATTTGTATTTATTAAACTAATAAAATTAATTGCATATGCACAAAATGGTGGCTGGGCTACTCTGTACATGCACAAAATGGCCGCTGCACTGCCCTTAACCAAAATAGTGGCAATAGTATCGCCACCACTTGGGTTAAGGGCGGTGGCCATTTTGCACATGCACAATTAACTTGTTTGTTATATTTTTTAATACAGATCCATAAAAAACCATTAAAAACATCCAAATCCACAACCGATCTGAATCGAGGCAGATTATTATGTGACATATCTAAACCTCTTCAGTCTTCTTCCTTGAATCTGTGGCCCTTTTCTCACACACTCTAACTGATAAAATGGGTGTTATATTTTATTATACATGTTGAAGGGCACCCATAGAGCACACCTGCAGTCCTGCAACGAGAGTGTCTGTGTGAAAAGGGCCATTGTCTCGTAATATGCTGATCAGGTTTGCGGGGGTGGAATGGCTTTTTTTTTTAAAAAAACAACAACAACCCTATCTCTTGTTGGTTATTTTATCCCACCAACAGATAGCATATAGAATGCATAGGTGGGTCTTTGGTGTAGCTAACATGTTGTGTGTGTGTGTGTGTGTGTGCTCGGTTGAGCTGGAACCCCAGACTCTGGTGGGGGAGGGGGGAGGGAAAGCTTTGCAAGCAGGCTGAGAGCCACTAGGAAAATCTTGGAGATGAGGAAGGGAGCAGGAACTGAACTAGCACTCCTCTTCCGCCCCCACCCTCTCTGACAACTTCTTAACAGTGCTCAGGTCACTTCCAAAGGAAGGACATTTTCAGAGTGGGTGGAGGAGGAGTTCTGGCCCCACCCATTCTTAAAACATCCTTTTTGGTAGGGTTACTGCTGCTCTGAGGGACTCGCTGGTATCCATCTTTGTGGAGGGGAGGCTGGCCAGGAACCCCATTGTGAGGACTGCCACTGCTCAGGAGAGTGTGGGCAACTGGGCATCCTGTACACAGCACTGCAGGCTACCTGCTACAAAGGTTCATGGTCTGCAGTGGCTCCGAGTGGCAGACTCTGTCCCTTGCCCGTGTGTGTGTGTGTGTGTGGTGGGGGGGCACAATTGGGACATCAGCCCAGGCCCACCACAGCCTTGTCATGCCATTGGCTGGGGAAATTTAAATTAGTAGCTGCATTCGTCAGATGGCACAAGGGAACCCAGACTTGGTATTAGCTGCTGTGATGGTATAATGTATATTGAATGGTAAGCGGTGAACCTTTTAGTTGCTAGCTAGACAAACTTAACCTTTTCTTAGTCAATTTACAGATACAGCTTACAATTGGTGCAGATTAATATTTGTTGAGTAGGTTTCTGAACATGCCTTTGACTTTAAAAATCTCATTAATAGAGTAACAATGAATAAAAAATAATGGAGATACATTTTCAGCTGACATGACCTAGATCTTGTTACACTTAAATTCTTGAATGCATCGGGGTTCTTTCAGATGCAAAAATAGAGGTAGGCGAAAACCTGCAATTAGTGTTAGACCAAAGGGGATGTGATGGAACAAAATGTGAATTCATGCAAAGTGGCAAAGTAAACTAATTACAAGCTAGTTAAAACTTGCATTTATACAGCAATTTTAACCTGCAGATCTCCGAGTTCTTTGTACAAATTCATTAGTTAAGCTTCAAAAATAGAGTACAGCAATACCCTGTAATTGGCTGACATGTTAAAATATGCAAATATATTTATTGAACCTGGTAATTAAGACATTCCTCTTCCCCCCCTCCCTTGGCTTACTTGTACATAACTTGTGAAACTATTTCTGTTAACTTAATCACAATTCATAAGTATTTGACACATACTTTTGAAGAACAATTTTCAACCTTTGATTTTTTGAAGAAATTTTCATTCTGGTCATTCAGTATTCTATAGTCATGATATATGGTTCCTTACATGTTGTTTGTTTTTGATTTCTCCTAAACTTCTAAAAAAGGGAAGAGTGTAGGTCAGTGTTGGAATACTGCCTGTTGGCTGCAAATCTGTTAAACATTTGCGTTTCACAAACATTTTGATGGCCTTGATCCAAGTATTAGTAAATGTTGAAGGGTATGACCACACAAACAGCTGCAAATTGAACCAGAGTTGTTTACCCTTGAATATATTCATGAATAGATTGATCAAGTATTCAACCAGTTGTTACAATGCTTTGCTGAAATGGTTATTACCACCATTCCATAGAAGAAAAAAATTGAAATGGCTAGGACCAAACACTGGATTCCATTATATTGGGGTAAATGGTATACTGGAGAGTCGGTGTAGCCCAGTGGATAAGGTTTTGGACTTAGGAGACCAAGATTCAAATCCCATTTAAGCCATGAACTTGCTGGGTGGCCTGGGCCAAGTTACTATCTCTTAGCCTCAATTCCCCATTTGTAAAATGGGGGAAATGGGAATAATGACTAGATAAGGATTATAAAGCATTTTGAGCAGTGAAACATTATATAAATGAAGAATAAAAAATCTGGAGATATGTCACTTTGTGCAAAAGCCTTACTCCAGATTTACAGTTGCGTGAGGTATTGGAGGCCTGCCCCTTTTAGGAAGGGCGGACCCCCTGTGTGCCACGTGAGAGCGACATTCCAAGGTCGGAGGCTGAAGAGTCAGCCCCACCCACCTCCTCTCTAGCACTGTTGGTTTTGACTGGTTGCCATTAGAGAACCAAGGAGGAATTTTGGCGGGTAGCCTTCTTCGAAGGGTCACTTGTTTCACCTCCTTAGCACTGCAGAGTAGGTTAAATAGGAATTGATTCGGCACGTTCATTAGCAGGGACAATTTGCAGATTCAGCTGTCTTTAATACAATTGGTAATGTGATACGTTTGATTCTGTTTTATGCATGTTTGACGCTGGATTGGGGGCAGTAGGGGGAGAGCGCGAGGTGATGGAGGCCCCATCTGGTCCAACTTTGTGGGGGGAGTTTCAGGAAGTGACGCCAGCTGATGCAGTAGATGTCTTGGGGTCTGAGAGCCACCTGTTGCGAACTTGATCCATGCCCGTCCTGGTTGGTGAAAGCCTCCAGGGAGACGCTGGGGATGGTGCTGGCGAGGGTGGTGAATGCGTCCTTGCAGCAGGGGAGGTTGTCGCCCAGCCTCAAGGAGGCTGTGATGCGCCCCCTGCTGAAGAAACCATCTTTGGACGTGGACGCGCTCGCCAGTTACCGACCCGTCTCTAACTTTCCCTTTTTAGGGAAGGTTATTGAATGGGCAGTGGCGATCCAGCTCCAGGCGCATCTAGATAGCATCAGTTTCCTGGACCCTTTTCAATCAGGGTTCCACCCTGGCTACGGCACTGAGACGGCATTGGTGGCCTTGGTTGACGATCTCCGCCGGGAGATGGACGCAGGATGTTCAACATTTTTCATCCTGCTAGATCTCTCGACCGCTTTTGACACCGTGGACCATGGGCTGCTGTTGAGATGGTTGTGTGACCTGGGGGGTCTGGATGGNGAGACATCTTGCCCCCGTGCTTTATCATGCGGCGTTCCACAGGGTTCCACCCTGTCTCCATTATTATTTAATGCATATATGCAGCCCTTGGGGGAGGTCGTGAGAGGGTTCGGGGTGCGATGTCACCAATATGCTGCTGATACTCAGCTGTACCTCTCTTTTTCAACTGACCCAGACCCTGCTGTCTAAGTGTTATCACAGTGTTTGGAGGCCATGGCCGAGTAGATGTGGCAGAGCAGACTGAAGCTCAACCCCGATAAGGTGGAGGTGATGTTGGTTGAGAGAGCGAGGGAGGTGTTGCCCCCCCTGATTGGGGGGGGTTCACCCTCCTATAGCTCAGCAGGTCTGGAGTCTGGGGGTGATATTGGATGCGGATCTCCGCCTGGAGCAGCAGGTGGAGGCAGTCGCGAAGGCTGCTTTCCGCCAGTTGCATCTGGTGCAGAGGCTGCGTCTGTACGTCTCCATTCTGGACCTGGCCTCCCTCATCCATGCCTTCGTCACCTCGAGGCTGGACTACTGCAACACGCTCTACGTGGGGCTTCCCTTGTTCCTGGTTCGGAGGCTGCAGCTAGTGCAGAATGCGGTGGCCTGGCTCCTTTCGGGGATGGGTCGTCGGGAGCACATAACACCTGTGCTCCGGACTCTGCACTGGTTGCAAATAGTGTGCCAAGCCAGGTTCAAGGTTTTGGTGTTGATCTATAAGGCCCTTCATGGTCTGGGCCCCTTGTACCTCAGGGACTGCCTCACCCTCCGCGCCCCAGAGTGGCTCCTTTTGGTCTGCTGGGGGTGCCTTCTTGGAGGTCCCTCACGTTAAGCGGAGGGCCAAAATGAAGAGGGCATTCTCGGTGGCCGTGTCGCGCCTTTGGAACTCCCTCCCGGAGGAAGCTCACCTGACCCCAAGCCTTTTGACATTTCGGCGAAGTTGTAAAACCTGGCTGTTCGCCCAGGCCTTTGGGGAGGGGGAGAGGGTGGGTTAGTGGGGTTTTTATCTCCCCTTACCCTTATTTATTGTTTTATTGTGATGCCCGGTCCTGTTTTAAGGGTAGTATTTTTTTTAATGTTTTAATTGTTTTTAGATGTATTTTATATTTGTGTTTGTTTTTTTGGTTTTGTAAGCCGCCCCAAGCTGTTTTAGGAGGGGTGGGGTAGAAATTTGATAAAATAAATAAATAAAAATAAATAAATGTTCCGTAAATAGGGTGATTTGTCTTCTAGGGACGACAATGAGGTGAATTTGGTCAACTGAGGTATGTGCGTGGAGATAATGATGTGGGAATAATTGGCGCACTCTGCAGGGGTTCAGCAGGCTATAGTAGGAAATAGGATATCAAGAGTCATCTCCTTAAGAAATGGGGAGGTGACACCTAGCGTAATGCAGGGCACAGCATGCACTCGGGTCATGCCCCTGGGACGGGTGCCTTAGCAGGGTGAGTAGGGGCATGCACGGCCTTCGTACCTTATGGGCACAGAGATGGGTCTGCTCCCCCTTTTGGCCAGGGCCACTGTGCTGTTGAAGGAGGGGATGTGTTTTGCTGTTAGTGGTTCTGCTACCTGAAGGCACTTCCAGGGCAGTAGTCTGGTTAATAAGTTATGTTAATTAGCTCGCCTACTGGACCCAAATTGCTTGTGTAATTACCCACCAGCCATTGCTACCTGTTAACTGAATAAAGAGTGCGGCCAGTTTGGAATCCAACATAATGCCTCGGGGGGGGGGCATGCGCCGACAAAGATGTTGTGATGAGTAGAGCAGTAGCTTAGCTGGATCTGAACAAGAATTGGATAAGTTATCAGTAGTCACTGTAAATCAGGGGACACAATCTCTGAATATCTGGAGCTGGGAGCGAACAGCAGGGACTGGGTCGTTTCATTATGATCTGTTGGGTTCTTCTCCAAAGCGACCAAGAGTGGCCATTGTTGGAGATAAGATACTGGGCTCAGCAGAGCTTGGTGGTGTAGCGGTAAGACTCCTTGCTCAGAAAGCCAAAGGTCACAGGTTCTAATCCCCTGTGCTGCTGCTGTTGTCAAGTAGGAGTATTTCATCTCATGGCCCATGAGTTCAACCTGCACAGCCAATGAGTCTTGCTGACTTAGTTAGTTGCTTTTCTTTTTATGCAGCTAAGGCTTTATTTGTATGACCCTTGAGGTGTGAGGGGCTGATTGGGGAGCCTATTTGGGCATCCTTATTTGATAACTGAGAGCCAGGAACCGGAGTGTGAGCTGGGGGGTGGAGACTGGTTTCGGAAGGATATAAAAGACCCACTTTGGTGTAGCTTGGGTTGGAGTAGAGGGCTCTGCCTGCCAGCCTATTTCTGGACTTTAGTAATGAGCTTGTCTGTGCTATTAATTAGTGGTGTCGGGGTCGAGGACCATGTCCAAGAAAAGATGACGACAAGCCGGAGTTGTGCCTTTGGACCAGTCACAGGCTAAGCAGCAGAAATTGGATAACTTTATTGTCACCTTTCATGACCCACTGGAGGAAAATCAGAAAGTAAGGGTCCCAGGAAATGAGATGGACTCTTTGGTAGTCCCACCCTTTTTGGGTGGGTTTAACATTGCTTCAGCTCCTCCTTTCTTACCAGGATTATCATCATCTTTGCTGAACTCTGCTATAAGACAAGGAGATGACCCTTTATCTGCATCAAAAAGGGCTGTGCTCCTTTCAGCTTGCCCAGACTTTATAGAACTTCTTGGGGATCAGTGTTTTATGATCGGGGAGCATTTTCAGAAGTTATTGGCAAGACTGGAAGACTTGTTTAAACTGGCCCATGCTCATTTTTCTCAGGCGTCTAAGATTCTGGAGGCTGTAGTTAATCTGGAGTCAGCTTCAATACCAGGGACAAGTATGCAGTTGCCTCCGGAATCCATACTTGCTCAAACACCCCGCCAACTTTCTCAAGCGGCTAAAGGGTCACCCTTAGATGAGATAGGTGGGGGTCCCCATGTAAGGAATAATGGAGGCAAGGGTCCATTACTCTCTACCCTCCCTGATGCAGTTTCATTTAGAATTCACCCATTGCCAAATGGGGCCTTCCCCAGATGGGATACTAGGAAAGCGATTTTGGGACATATAACCTCCATTATGGGTAACATGCCTATGGGGGCAATTAAAGCATTTCAAGTGCTTCCATCCTATCGTTTTACTCAGCTGTTGGTGGTTTATTTTCACGATTCCTGGGTGGCCTCCAGGATTTTAGATCATTTTTGATTTGTTTTCCTCTTGGGGGGTTCAGGTTGGGGAAGCTTTTAGGGACTCAGTGACCAAACCACTTATTGTATCTCGCCCCAAGCAGCTGTCCCGGAATAGTTCTCTAACTCAGGGCAGGGCGCCAGTTGATTCGGATGCCCGAGGCAAGAGATCTGTGGCCCCATGTCTCAAGGTGGCACCCATAAAAGAGCAGTTACTTGAGTTAGCTCAACACTCGGTGCCGATCACCTATTGTGAGGGAATTGTGAGGCCAGAGGGGCTAGCATCTGTGTCTAAAACTAATTTACCTCCCTCGATCCCTGAACGCTCTGTCTCCCCTGAAAGCTCACTCCTTATGGATATCCAGCAATCTTTGCCATCTGTTCCAATTATTATGCCCACTGTGGGACATGAAGGTGTTAGCCTTCGAGTTAAGCAAATCAATCATACTGTTAAGCCTGGGAGGGAGAATCTGTGCCTGGCCCAACAGGGACAACGAGTGGCCCAGGAATCTAGGGCCACATGAGGGTTGGGGCCCTCGGAGTTTGAAGTTTGTAGGGTGGGATCCTGGAACATAGCGGGCTGGGTATCTCAGATATGTAACCAGGATTTTATTAGCTTTATTAAAACCTTTCAGGTTTTGTTGTTCCAGGAGACTTGGGTAACATCTCCTATTGAGCTCCCCTCCGAGCTGTCTGAATATGTTGTATATACCCTGGCAGCAGTTTCTTCTGCTGTGGGGAGACCAAGTGGTGGCTTGGCTTGTTTGCTTAAAGCAGGTTTAAACTCCCTGGTTTACCAAGTTATTGAATTATCCCCTTCCCTGTTGGGACTGATTTTAAAAAGCCATGCCGGGGTTTGGATAATATTGAACATATATGTGTTAACTGCTAATTCTAAGGCATACCAACTAGTGAGCTGGGATAATATGGAGTCCTGTACTGAGAATTTGATTTTAAAATTCCCTGATGCCTGTTTAACAATTTTGGGAGATTTTAATGCTAGACTGGGTAGCTCTGATGAGGATCTTTTACCATATTGTCCCTTTATTACTTCTCAATATGGTCTTTCCAATGGCCCTCGGCAGTCAAAGGACAAGATTATAAATCAATCAGGTATCAGCTTAGCAAAGGTTGTGGCTGCTTTGGACCTGTATATATTGAATGGGGCATATGGCTCTGATGTCACAGGGGAGTATACTTATTTAGGAGCAAGGGGCTCAAGCGTAATTGACTTGGGAGTGGTGTCAGCTAATGTGCTGCCAAAACTTATAGATTTCTCGGTTGGTTCAATTCTATGTAGTGATCATCTTCCATTAGAATTAACTCTTGAAACTCCATTCGTTAAAATGGATCGTGGAATTTTGCCTCCAATTGTTGAGAATAGTATATTTGATTCTAATTCTCCTAGGTTAATTTCCATGAAATGGGATAAGTTATCTTCCCTACCTTTGCCACATGGTTGGAGGAGGGGAATTTAATTATTTTGCGTGGGCTAATATTAAACGCAACGAGTCCAGCACATGTAATTGAGTTGTATAATAAACTGAGTAGCCAGATGCAGTCCCTTATTGTGACTCACTGTCCCGTTAATAATGGCTTAAGAACCACGAGGGGGCAGCCATGGTACGATGGGGAATGCTATAAGGCTAAATGCTACTACCGCGTTCTATATAAGCAATATCGCCAGGGTTTGCTTCCTAAGTTACCTTCCCAGTTCTTTTTGGCTAAAAAAGAATATAAGCAACTTCTAAGAATGAAAAGACAGGCCTTTTATACATCTAAATGGACTACTGTTTTGGAGGTGGCAAAAATGGGAGATTCAAGACATTTTGGGGCTTTGGTTAAGGCAGGAATGAGTAGTGGAGTGGCTAGGCCAGTTGTGTCGGTCACTGCTTCTGATTGGGTGGGGCATTTTAGTATGCTGTATTCGTCACAGAGTCCCCAGGCAAAGACCTTGGTGGATATGGACACTCTACCATCTTGGCCCCCGGTTTCTGTAGAGGAGGTTTTGGCGCTTCTGGTGAATTGTAAGAACAACAAGTGGCAGTGATTTAATCCCATTGGATTTGGTAAAAGCTTTATAAGAATTGGTGGCCTCCAACCTTGGCAGTACTCTTTATGGTAATAAATCAAACAGATTTAATGCCATTTAATTGGAACCAAACCAAGCAATTGTGGTGCTGATTTTTAAAAAAGGGGACAGAACACTTCCGGTCAATTATAGGCCAATTAGCCTTCTTTCTACTATAAGCAAACTTTATGCTAAACAACTGGTTCAAAAACTTGTAACCTGGGTTAACGAGTCTAATATTATTTGCCCCATATGCGCGGGGTTTCAGAGGGGTAGGTCGGTAGAACCAGTGCTTTATTCTTGCTCACCTGACTGAAAAATACCAAAAAAAGAACGGCCACCTATTTGCTGCATTTTTTGCTCTGAGGGCAGCCTTTGACTTGGTAAATAGACAGCAGCTATGGGTCAAATTAGAGGGCTACTCATTTGATGGACGCCTTCTATTTTTGATCCAGAAGCTTTCTTCAGAGTCAAAATTAATGGTTAAATTTACCCGAGAAGGTCATGTTATAGAGGAAGTCCCTGTGTGTAGAGGTGTGAAACAGGGGTGTATCTTGGCTCCGATTCTTTTTAATTTGTTTTTTAATGATGTTATCCCCCTGATGAAACACCAGCGATTTTTCCCCCCGAGATGGGCTTCTAGATATATAGGTTCCCTATTGTTTGTAGACAATCTGGTCTTGCTATCTCAAACAAAAGTGGGCTTAAATAGGCAAATAGTAGCATTTGCCCAATACTATGAGCATAACAACATGAAAATAAACCATCAGAAATCCAAAATAATGGTTTTTGCTAGATCACAGTGGAACAATCAACGTCAGTGGAAATTGGGAGATGCCCAGCTTGAGCAAGTTAAGAGCTTCAAATATTTGGGCCTTTTGTTCCACAGTACGGGATCTTGGCAATACCATATAGGAAGGGCGGAGATATGTGCTAAGAGGACAGCCTTAGCAGTCCGTAAGTTATTTGTCCAATCTGGGCGGTTGGGAATTAGGATGGCCATAAATGTGTTCAGCGCTAAGGCGGGCACACAGTTTCTCTTTGGTGCTGAGTTATGGGCCCTGTTTAGCCCACAGACTTTAGACCGGGTCCAAAGTAAAATTTTGTGCTCTTTGCTCAGCCCTCCGGGGGGCACTACGTATGCAGCGGTCAGGGTAAAGACTGGGCAGCAGGGTTGGTCCTTTAAAGCTTGGAGGGCAGCCCATAAGCTATGGCTTAGAGTTATAAGACCTGGGGCAGCTGGGTTACTTGCATATTGGTAAGATGACCCATACAAAAGTCGATGGGCTATCAAGGTAGAAGCTCATCTCCAGAATTTGGGACTGTCCCAATACCTGCTGTCTGCAAATTATCGGAGGGCCTTCTAGGAAGTTTTTTTAAGGTGGCAAGATGTTAACCACCAGGAGGAAAGGGCTAGGATAGGATTATCCAATCATTTAAGTGACTATTTGTCCTGGGCTCCATTAATGGATGCCATGGCCACATATTTAACCTTACCCATTTCGGCAAGAGATAGATGGCTTTTTATGTCGGCAAGGCTTAATGCCTTGCCTTCAAAGATCTTGGAGGGACGATATGAAGCTATCCCATTTGTGCAGAGACTATGCCCATATGACTTTTTGGAAGTCGAGACTACGGCTCATATAATGTGTGCCTGCCACCTTTATGATAACTTAAGATCTGTGTACCTTGATAAATTCTTTGCAGACCATCCGGGAAGAACTCAAGGTGCGTTGGTAGCACTAATGTTAGCTAATGAGAAAGATGAGGTTATAACCCAGGTTGCTATGTTCTTGATCCAGACTTTTGTTAGGAGACAACTGTTTTTAGATTTTAAATTACCATTAAGCTCTTGATTGAGTAAATTTTATGTGTGCTACTGTGACTAAATCTTTTTATTTGTGGCTGTATTGTGTTGTTTGTTTAGTTTTTACTTATGTTGATTTGTATGTTGGCTATGATTTGTCATGCCTAATAAAGTCTGAACTGAACTGATACTGGGCTCGATGGACCATTGGTCTGACCCAGTATGGCACCACTTATGTTCCATGCCTACACAAGGAGTTAACGTGTGAAATTAACATATTGGTGGACATATGTTAAAATGCATGAGTAAATGGGCTAACAGTTTTAAATATGAGCCTAACTATATGGAAATCTACTTAGGGTATTCTCAGACGTTATCAGATCATGCTCAACCACAGTGGATTCCCATAGGGGGAGCGTGATTTCGTAACGTCTAGCCAGTGTTACGCCAGATGTTCACCCCCGTGAATCACGGGGAGGGAACAGATTTACCACGTTTCTGTGCCTCCTCCCCGGAGGAGGCACGGAAGCGTGGTAAATTTGTTCCCTCCCACTGATTCACGGGGTTGAACACCCAGCGTAATACTGGCTAGATGTGACGTTGACACGCTCAACCATGGGGAAGTCCTCGTGGTTGAGTGTGTTAACGTCACGTCTGGCCACTTACCATGGCCTGGAATCGGCAGCCGTGCTGCCGCCGATTCCAGGTCGTGGTCAATTTCCCGGGGGCGGGCGGGTTGCTGGGAGAGCATGGGGGACGGGGCTGTGCACTGTGCATTGCGCCGCGCGCCCGATTCCCCGCCGGCATCGGGCGGCGCGTCTGTTTGCGGCGCCGTTTTGGTCCCGGCGGGGAATCCGTGACGGGGCGAATTGAGCCCTGTGACGTCTGAAAATACCCCTAGTTGTACATTTTAATACTAGCGAACCCATCTTGGCTTACACATTCAGTCACATCTTTTACTACATTAACACTTCATATAGATATGGCATAGTTAAATGGCCTTATTTACAGAGATCATGAACAATCACTACTCTCTTTGACTTCAGTAGGGGATGCAGGAATGTGCCTCCACTACCCAACCATCAGTAAACAAGGTAGAGAATTTTGACTTAAGCAACTTGCCCTAGGTCGTACAGAAAACCTGTGGCAGTCCAGGAACAGAGGCCACTCTTCATCACTAATGTTGTTGTGCTTTTTGTCATAAGACTGTCCTTCCTTTCTAAGAAGTTGTTGAAATGTTTCTGTCTTCCGCTTCTTTCTTTTCAATCTCTGTTCTTGAACTGGTGGCTGACTGGGACGGGCTGTGTGTGGGCTGGAAGTTCCTGAATCTGAACGTAAACAGGGCCTAAATGAAACCAGATTTTCTCATTACTGCTGCTTCTTTACTTCACACTCCTACGCTTATCCAAAGGCAACTACAACACTCTGCACAAATGCTTTTACCCTTAAATCAGTCCCTAGTTAATTCATCACAATCAGTGCCCTTGTTATTGTAAACTGGACACTTCAGATGATGCAATTCCAGTCAACAAATGGAATCAAAAGAACAGGGTGTAAATTTGATGTAAATGGAGCTATACCTTTTTACCCCAACTGAGAATCTTCCTCTAAGTTTGTAAATATTTATGCATTCAGAGAAAAAGCATCCTCTCTTCCAGGAAGATTCCTCGCCTTGAAAGTGTTCTTTGTTCTCTTAGGACTTTCAAACCTAGTCTCCTTGGTGGATTCATCTGGTTGAGAAACTACCAGCCCCACATGGATTCCAATTGTGTAGTCCTCCCTGTTTTGGAATAGAATCCCTTTTTAATGAACCAAGATATTGCTCAACCCTGGTCCATGTAATATATGAAAACTGGTTCACTCTGTATCTTCTGGTAATTTCCAACAGCTTCTCCATTGCAATGATGAGAGGACCTTTCAAAAGCTTTTTGTTCTCTCATTCACTCTTAAAATGCCAAGTGACTCCTTAATGAGAATCCTACATGCCAGTAAAAAAAATCTTGCAGGGAATTCTTGAAAGTCACCTGGTCCTCCTTTAAGGAGATTAGGGAAAAGTATGTAAGTGCTCTATGAAAGGTGGATTTCAAAGGAAAGAATTGTAATAAGATCTCCTTAAAGCTGTCATTATGAAACTAGAACCACTGGAAACTTGCCTGGTGTTGAGTTTCATCTTTAGCTCAAAACTCAGTCCAGGTGTGCTGAAAAGGTCATCAAAATGTCACTTTGAGCATTCTCCTCCTCACTTCTCCTTTTCACAGGTGGGGAACCTCCCTTCCACAGGCCACTCTGAAAATTAGTACAAGCTGTGCAGGCCAAACTGGAGTGCTAAAGGGGTGTGCTCAAGTTGGGGGATGGTCCCCTATCCTCCGTGCCCCCGAGCTCACTTTTTCTGTGCTTGTGGGTAGGGACTGGATCAATGGGCCAGATACAAGAATTGGAAAGGTGCCGAATAAAAAGCAGATATGGTTGGATTTGGCCTACAGGCCAGTGGCTCTCCAGCCCTGGTAAATGTGGGGGACTGGGATACTGGCTTGCAATCAAATGCTGGCATCCTGTTAGCACTTGATTTCAGTGGGGTGGGTTGTGGCTCAGGTGGTAGCGCGCATGGTTTGTAAGCATAACATTTCAAGTTCAATCCTTGGCATCTCCAACTCAGGAGCTCTGACAGTATGCCTGTATGAGGCTTCTGCTGGGGATTCTGCAGGGTTTGGGTAACATACCTGGGTGAGTCCGCAACCAGATTTGAAACCCTGCTGCTGTGTCAGTTGTGATGATACTGGCCTTAGAGGGACCATTGGTCTGTCTCAGTTAGGCAGCTCCTTATATCCTAAGCCTTAAAGTTACAGACAGATCACTTAATTAATCGCCCCATTCTGCCTTTTCACTCTTTTTATAGCAACAGAGCAGGCAGTATCCCCGTGGCGCACCTTGAGCACATTACCTATCCCTGCATTGAATCCAGAGTGGATATGGTGTGCTCCTGTCATAATGGCTCCTGTTTTTCAATAAATAACAGGGTGTTCCCTGCTCTCGGGGAAAGACGGGATGAGGTTTGAATAACTAGGGTAATTACAAAAGGAAATGGTGCCAGTTTAGCTGATTTGAATGCTAAGGCTTTATGCCCAGAGGGTCCACACTTTCTCAGGATGAGTTATTGATGATGTGGCAGATTCTGGCTTTGCTGTTTAGCACCTGGGAACTCTTGTGTCGCTGGTGAGAGAGATTTCATGGCAGTGTGATTCATCACATAACTTATTATACAGTGCTGGCTGAGCAGTGCTGTAGTCCTATGATGATTTTCATACCACTACAAAAAAATGATATCCTCAAAATCCCTTCTTGGCTTCTCTTGCTTCCTGCAACTATGGTTTGCGCTGCAGTTTTTCTTTATTGTGAAGCTTTTTATTGTGCTTTAGTTCTCTGGTGGAAATTGGGGCCCCCTGGATGGTTGGGAAAGGAGAGGTAGGCCCCTGAGGGAACTCATGGCAGCTGTACTTCGTTGCTATTTCATTAGTAATTTCTATGGGCTGCCTGAGGAATCTGCTTTGGAAGTGCCTTGGGAATCAAGACTGTATTACAGAGCCACAGCAGTGACTCTCGAGTTAAGATGTGTACAATGCCCTGTTAAAATCACGAACTTTCTAATCCTTATCAAATTGGAAGGATATGTCCTAACAATGTGAAGGTTGGCAGGAGGGGGTCACTTGGTGTCAGGTCTGGGGAGGGTATGGAAGCGAAAGGGGGGGAAAGGAAAGTGTCAAGCACCCACATACACATGGGGTCAGCACTCTAGTGTGGGAAAAAGAACCCTTCAGGATCGTGTGTGGCCCTACTCATCCCTGATGGGATGAGGCCAGATCATCGCGGGGGAAATAATTGACTGTGCTGAGAGTGGAGCCCTTCCACTCGTTTCCCAGTTCACCATGTATATGCACAGCTAAACACACTAGGGATGTGCGAACAGAACCGAGTTCAGAAATTTGGTTCGGTTCTAAAGTTCGGTTCGGTCGACCGAACTATTCGGGCTCGGTCGACCGAACTCCGAACTTCCGAACCATGTTCGCACATCCCTAAAACACCTCCCCCCCCCCGTTCACTCCACACCATATAAATACACACCCACGCTAACATCACTCAGGGAAGAACTTGGTGCACAGGTGGGGGTTATAGGATCCAGACCTGAGGAGGGAAGGGACAGGGGTCACAGATAACACACTTGCCCAAGGGAAGTAATATCAAGAAGGGCCCAGACTCAAGGGGGATAAGAATAAGGCTTCACCAAACACAACACATAATCACCCACAACACCCCCACACCCCCCACACACACTAGTCACCACAAACCTCAGTCGCACAAACATGATCCACAAGCTCTTCTCAGGTACTCTCACAGAATTGGGCCAGTTTCTCACGGCTCTGTTGATCACCGGCAGCATTCCTTGAGACCCCAATAAAACTGGGGTCTCAAGAGTGAGACCCCAATACAACTGTGTGCTGCTACCTGCATCACTGTGGATGTGAGAAACCAGGCTAACAGCATGTAAAGAAGACGGCTTGCTTTTGATTTCAATTTTTACTCTCGCTTTTAGTTTTCACTGTAGGCACTCGGTAAAGAATGTGATTTGCTCAATAAAGTCAGCATTATTTGCATAATAAAAGCTTGTTTCCAGCCATCCAGTGCTGGCAGGTATAAACCCAGATCTGAACCTCTGGGTGGACAGGGATTTCAGGCAGTGGGAATGCCTCCTGGAGTCATAATAGTCTGGAAGAAAGAAGCCGCTGACCTGGCTTCTTGTTCCCATGGTTGGCCCTGACGGTGAGTCCTCACAGGGACAGGGACGCAGAAGGGGAGGGGAGTTGGTGGGCAGAGCATGGCCGGGAAGGGAAGAGCACCTGCCCATGTATTAGGCTTGTCATTAGAAACCTGTGAGTGGGGGCTGCCCGAATGATCAAGAAATACACTAAGGGCATTGCCCATTTATTAGGCTCTGTACGCTAAACATGTGAGTGGAGAGACTGAATCCTGTCTCCAGGGAGCTATCAAATCATCTCATTTGCTAACACTCACTGGCTACTTCTTAAAATCTGGGGGTTAGGGTTCAATCAGCCAAAGCTCATTATATAAAAAAAATAATAGCCTACAAAAAGGGCTGGACTCAAATGTACACGGATTGATTCAGATGTCTGCAGGGCCCAGGAACATGTATAATGAGTCCCGGACAGTGTTATGTGTGAGGGAGTCAATGGAAGTTCCAGCCCTGCTTTACTGGTGTTGGGATTTTTATGGTGCTTACACACAATGGCCAAACACATAGGGATGGGCGAACAGATCGCGGTTCAGGTTCGGCCGTCTGGTTCGGCTGTGTTCAGTTCGTCCGTTCGGTTCGGCAGTTCGGTTAGTTCGCCGGGTTCAGCCGTTCTGTTCGGCCGTTTGGGAAATGTTATGGGTGTTTGTTTTGGTTTTTTAATGGATTTTTGGTTTTTGATGGGGTTTTATATGGTTTTCTTTTGTTTTTGATTTGGTTTTTTTGTTTTTATATGGGTTTTTTTTAATTTTATTTTTTTATCCCTGTCACGTTTGACCTTACAGTGAACCTTTTTTTTGCCACCCGAACGCGATCCGAACTGACTGAACTGTTCGGTCATTTCGACGTTCGGAATTGAGTTCGGTTCGGCCAGTTCATGTTCGGAAGTTTGGTTCGGTTCGGTCGTCTGAACAGGCTGAGTTTGGGCCAAACTCCGAACTTCCGAACCGCATTTGCCCATCCCTACAAACACAAGCTTTGGGGTTTTGACACCTGATATTTGTTATGTCTAAAGACACCTTTAAATGCAGAACTCCAATTCTGCATTTAAAGCGGGGCTGGAACTCCCATTGACTCCGTTATACATGACACTAATCCAGTGCTCATTGTACATGTTCTGCCCCTGACATCCAATTTAATCAGTATTATGTGTGAGTCCACCCTTAGAAGAAGAGTCATGCTAGCTGATTCACAACACTTTTGGAACTAAAAAAAGTATATTTGCAATATAAGTGTGTGGCAGTTTTTTTAGCCTGATGAGATTCTAAACAGCCAGGATACAAATTCTTAAAAACTTGAGTACTAAAATGGAAATAATGAGTTGAGCAATGACTCTCAGAATTACAGAAACACAGATATAGGAGATGGAAAAGGATAATAAGGCATGGAACCGGTTTGTTTGGTTTGCCCCAGGAGACTTATGGAACCTGAGCGGTTCCGGAATGCCCATGGGAATCTACCATCTGTCCTTGACGGTGGACTGCTTGATGACCTCGTTGCTCTTTGGAACACCTTGTTAACTGAGGTCATTGCTCAGATGGCTCCCAGGCATCCGCTTCCTGAACATAGGCAGTGCAGGGCTTCATGGTACATGGAAGACCCACATCAGCTGAAGCAGGAAGGGAGATGGCTAGAGCAATGATGGCGTTGTACTTGTACTGAAGTCGACCGAGTGTGACACAGAGCTGCTTTTTTAAAAGCCTATGCCATGACTATGCAGGAAGCAAAGAAGAATTTCTGTGTTACCATCATATCTGCCACCAAATCTTGTCCCACTGAGCTTTTCTGTGTGGTTAAGGGACTGGTCAGTACAGCCTCTCTCAGCCTGGAAATTGAATCTTCCAATGCTCACTGCGACTTGTTTATTGACTATTTCACGATAAAATTTCTCGTATCCACCATGACTTTGATGCTGCACTTAATGCAGTAGGTGTGTCTGAGGTTATGAATGCTCTGTCTTGCCCAGTTCTGTGGGATCAGTTTCAGCTGGTGTCATCCACTGATGCGGTGGAGGTGCTGGAGGCTGTGAGGGCCACAATTTGTTAACTTGACCTATGTCCTTCCTGGCTGGTCAAGGCCAGCTAAAAGACACTGGGGCCACTGCTGGCGGGGGTTGTCAATGTCTTCTTTGGGAAGGGCCCAAGGTCTCGGGGTGCCTTAAGGAGGCTGTGGTGTGACCTTTGCTCAAGAAGCCATCTCTTGATGTTGACTCCCTGGCCAGCTATCAGCCAGTCTCTAACCTTCCCATTCCCTTGAACCCAGCAGCTCTAGGGGAATCTAGACTACATTAGTTTCCTTGATCCCTTGCAGTCTGGCTTTCATTCGGGATATGGCACTGAGACTGCGCTTGTGGCCTTGGTTGACGATCTGCACCATGAGTTGAATCGAGATAGGTCCACTCTTCTGATTCTATTAGATCTATCAACGACTTTTGACACGATTGACCATGAGATGTCGGTAACCCACCTGCGAGACTGTTCCAGGGTGGGCAGAATTGTTCTTGAATGGTTCCTCTCCTTCCTGGCCAGAAGAACTCAGCGTGTGGTACTGGAGGACTTTTCTTCATCTCCCCGGGATCTCTCATATGGAGGTCCGCAGGGATCCATTTTGACTCCTCTCCTGTTCAATATGTACATGCAGCCTTTGGGTGAGATTGTGAGAGGGCTTGAGGTTCAGTGTCATCAGTATGCTGATGACATCCAGCTTTATGTCTTGTTTTCATCTGACCCAGGTCCTACAGTCTTGGTGTTTCTTGGCTGTGGTGGGGGATTGTATACAGGCGAGCCGCCTGAAGCAGAATCCTGATAAGATGGAGGTGATGTTGGAGGGAAGAGGCGAGGGGGTGGAGACACCCATCATTGATGGGGTGCGTCCCTCCTTGGTCCCTCAGATTTGGAGTCTGGATGTACTCCTTGATTCACAGCTCCACCTGGATGCCCAGATTGTGGCTGTGGCGAGGAATGTTTTTTGTAAATTACATCTAGTCCGATGTCTTCAGACTTATATCTAAGGCTCCAATCTTGCCACATTATCCATGCATTTATCACCTCAGGATAGGACCACTGTAATGCACTTTACGTGGGGCTACCCTTGGTGACGACTCGGAGACTGCAGTTGGTGCAGAATGCGATGGCCCGTCTTCTGATAGGGATGGGTCACCGTGAGCACATAACACCAGTGCGCCGTTCTCTGCCCTGGCTGCCTATAGTCTTCTGGGCCTGATTAAAGGTGTTGGTTATTACTTTTAAAGCCCTATATGGCCTGGGCCCTGCCTACCTGTGGGACTGCCTCGCCCCTCGTGTCCTGGATCCATCCCTGCAGTCGGCTGGGAGCACCCTCTTGGAGATCCTCTGGGTATCCTGGGTTGCAACGTTCAAGAGGGTGTTCTTGGTGGACGTGCCAAGGCTGTGGAACTCTCTCCCAGCGGAGATTCACCTTTCCCTAGATCTCCCCTCCTTCCGTAGACAATTTAAGACCTGGCTGTTTCGCCAGGCATTTGGTGATGGGGACAGGTAGTGAGTGAGGAATCTGGGGGATGGGAGGTATTTATTTGAACCTCATCTGCTTGAGATCTTTATATATTTTATATTTTAATATTGTATTTTATATTTTTGTATTTATATATATTTTTTATTGTTTATGGTTAGCTGCCCCGAGCTGCCATTGGGCAGGAGGTGGCAGGTTATAAATGTTTATAAATAAATACATTAAAGTCAGCCAGTCTGTTTCCTGGCCAGGGCAAGATTGTTCCTTACATTTCCAAACAATTTATCTAGGTTCTTTTAAAATGCAGTCAGAGTTTATTATTTATTTATTTTATTTATTTATTAAATTTATATCCCGCCCCTCCTGAACACAGCTCGGGGCGGCTTCCAGAGTTGATGGAACAATTTCCAACAAAATGTTTCCCAGCAGAAAATGTACTTTCTGTTGAGGAAAATATTTTGTTAAGAAAAACATTGTCCCCACCCCTCAACATGGAATTTCTCTAGCATGAAAAACTTGGTTTGGTCAAAGGTCACAGAGTCACTGGGTTAAGTCTATGTCTGACCCAATCAACTGTTAAGGTGTGGATGGCAGTCAGCGTGATGAGGAGTCAAGAAGCCCATGGAGTTTGTGTACCATCTTGAGATGGCAAATGCTCTTGATTCAGAGAAACGATACACTACGAGCAAGTTTTCTGAGTGGAATTTCCCCTTTGTCTGCTTAGAATGACATCATAGCGCACAAGGGGAGCTAGCATATTTACCACAATGTTCTGCCCTAGATCGCTGTTCCTGTCAATGTTACTTCCTGCAAACACTGTCAAATATAATGCTTGCTTGCTACTATGAGTGTTTTCTGCCTCAGGACCCTTGAGTTGTAATCATGTCAGTTGTGAGTCTGTTGTCTTTGAAGAGCTATGCACCTTTATGGTGCTAAATAACCAGTAAGATGGTATTAATATTTTGGGAATAGCAACACAGCACGGTTCTCACGAGTTTCTGTATCACCCATGGTAGATACCTAAATGACCCTCATCTACCTGTTTGTCTGGCTGTTTGTGTCAGACAAGTGGCATCTTATATCTGCCTTAAACCTCTTTCTCAGTGAGTCAGTTTCTGCAGGACACACAGCGTGTGTTTTCCCTTGCATGCTATGCTAGTATAAGCTCATTTACAAACTGCCACTCAAGTGGTAATATTAACATACTGACTCCTAAGGGAGACTAGGACTAGTGAGCTGCAGACCTTCCACACAGATGGCCCTAGATCTCTGGGATTTCCCTGTGGGTCCCAAGAAAGCTGTAAGGTGGAGAGACAGCTAAATCCTGTACCCTTTATGTGAAGGGAGACTCTTCCCCTCCTCTCTAACTGCTAGGATTGCAACAATGCAACCCAGTTTTCCTGAGTAATATGTTCCATCCTGCAGGTTTTTCCATGCAGCTGTTCATATGTTAGGCTTTCCCCCCTTACTTGTCAGAAGTTGTCACACTAGTGCAGACCCTCCCCCACCAAAATATGTCACACGAATTATTGAATCATGTGCTTCCTCCACCCCATTTTTAATACCTGGAATGTATAACCTGGTATGTGTAAGGGATCTTTTTATTTGACAAATGTAGAATGACATTTTGAACAACAAGTGATAAATACTTTTCATTTTTCAAAACTTGTGTGGCCTTGGAAGAGAACTGTTTTGGGGGTGGGAGGAGAGCAATCCGTACGGTAGGCAGCAAGACCATGGGATTTGAAGCAGAGAGGAACTGCAAGGGTGTGGTGCAGCAGGGAAGGAAGATTGATGCACACTGGAGTGGATTGCCCCAGCAGAGGGGCCCACTCCACCTTCTGCACCACGGCCCATTCCCAGTAGCTGCACGTCTGAAGATGGAGGAGAAGCAATGGAGGCAACTGGGAAGTGATGCAGACATGAAGGGAGAGAGGGACAAAGCAAGAGAGAGCAAAGGAATGTACTGACCATGTACTAAAGAAACTGGAGAAGCAAACACTTGAAGGTGATGTTGTTTATTATTTATTTTTTATTTGTTTAAAAAATGTATACCCCGCCCCTCTTGCCACAGGCAACCCGGGGCGGCCAACAACATTAGAGATAATAATAAAACATAATAAAACATCAATAAAAAAGAGAGAAGAAAAACCAACCCCTCTCCCTCACCAAATGCCTGACAGAACAGTCAGGTCTTACAACTCCTGTGGAAAGCTGGGAGATCCAGGTCCGGGACCAGACGGGCCCCCACCGGGAGAGAGTTCCAAAGGCATGACGCGGCCACCGAGAACTCCCTATTCTGCATGACCCCCCGGAAAACCCAGGGGACCTCCAGTGTGGCACCCCTGGATGACCGCAGGGGCCGGTCTAGGACCCGGAAAGTGAGGCGATCTCTCAAGTAGACAGGGCCCAGACCATGTAAGGCATTATAGGTCAAAACCAACACTTTGAATCAAGCCCGGAAAACTATTGGTAACCAGTGCAGAGACTGGAGCACTGGTGTAATGTGCTCCCGGCGGCCCAGTCCCACTAAGATCTGGGCTGCCACATTCTGCACCAGCTGCAGCTTCCAAGCTGTCACATAGATAGCCCCACATAGAGCGTGTTACAGTAGTCTAGTCAAGAGGTGATAAAAGCATGGATGATCATGGCCAGGTCAGGAACCAAAACCAATGACCGAAGCTGCCGCACCAGATGAAACTTGTGGAAGGCACTCCTCACCACAGCCTCCACCTGGAGATCCAGGCAGAGCTGTGCGTCGAGGAGCAACCCCAGGTTCCGTACCTGGGAAGTCATTGGAGGACAGATTCCATCAACCATGGGAGCTGTCACTTCCACCGACTTGCCCACTACCATCATCTCCATCTTGTCAGGATTCAATCGCAGTTGGTTAGCCCTCATTGAATCCCCCACAGCTGCCAAACACCAGGTAAGCACTGAGACAGCTGGGCCTGGATCTGTTGAAAATGAGAGATACAGTTGGGTGTCATCCGCATACTGATGACACCTCACCCCGAACCCTCTAATCACCTCGCCGAGCGGCTGCATATACACTTTGAACAGGAGAGGAGAGAACAGAACTCTGAGGAACCCCACACAAGAGGTCTTGGTAAGATGAAAAATAATCACTGAGTACCACCCGCTGAGTTCTTCCGGTCAGAAATGAGTGGAACCATTCGAGAACAGTCCCGCCCACCCCCACACATCTCATGGTCATCTGTATCAAATGCTGCCGAAAGATCTAACAGGATCAATAGGGTCGATCGACCCCAATCCTCCTCGCGGCGGAGATCATCTACCAAAGCCACAAGTGTGGTCTCCGTGCCATAACCCGGACAGAAGCCAGACTGAAAGGGATCAAGATAACCGACGTGGTCAAGATGCTCCTGCAGCTGTCGAGCCACTACCCATTCAATAACCTGAGACAGGCCGATAGCTGGCAGGGGAGTCAACATCAAGCAATGGTTTCCTGAGCAGAGGCTGCACCACCGCCTCCTTGAGGCAGTTCGGCACTCTGCCCTCCCGAAGGGAGGCGTTGACCACCCCGGCCAGTAACGGCCTCATTGTCTCCCGGCAGCTCTTAACTAGCCAGGATGGACATAGATCTAATTCACAAGAGGTGGCCCGAACTGCCCCCAGAACCTCCACCACATCAGTGGGTGTCACCAACTGAAGCTCCTAGGCCACTCCTGAAAATAGGACCTATTTTCAGGAGTGGCCTAGGAACTTAGGAGTCGAACTCCGTTGACTATTTGTAGCAATGTAGGGTGTTTTCAGACGTGATGGGGTGCGGCTTCGCCCCGTCCTGAAAACAACCCAGAGATTCCTCGCCAGGATCACCCAGGCACGGCAAACAGACGGGCCGGGGATCCCGGCGGGGAATCAGGGAGGGGGCACACGGTGCAACGTGCAGTCCCACGGCCCCGCCCCCTCCACGCTCCCTCGCCACCCGCCCTCTGGGGAGACGGGTGGGCGGCGAAGCCAATGTTGCCGCAACGTCGGGCCGGTTTGACCACGGCCCGGAATCCCGCCGGGGATTCTGGGCCGTGATCACTGGCCAGACGTTACTTTTTTTCGGTTCTGGCTGGGAATCACTTTCACCACGCTTCTGGGGATTTTCGTGCCAGGAGCCCCAGAAGCGTGGTTGAAATTGACCCCATGTGGGCATTCAGCGTGGCGAACATCTGGCGGCCACCGAACAGACGTGCAGGGCACAGTGACCACGCATTCAGCGTGGTTCACTGTGATCTCGTAACGTCTGAAAACACCCGTAGTGACATCAGTATTGAAAGTCTAGAGTGTGGTTGCCATGTTGGTCCCAGATTGTAAGAGATGGAGACAAAGTGACTCAGATGATATCTTTTATTGGCCCAACGTCTGTTGGTGAGAGTATAAACAAGGGATCCGTGTTGCTCAAAAGCTTCCATATTCTCCCCAACAGATGTTGGTTGAATAAAAAGATTTGAAAATGACATAGTAAGAGTGGTATAAAGTTAAACTGCCTGACAGAAACACTGAATATAGCCTGCCCCATGGTATTTTAAAAAAACAAGCTATACCACCTATAAAAGGGTTTCTGCCAGCATAACTACCTCCATGCTGGTCAGTTTATACCCATATAACTGTTTCAGTGTCACCATAGTTATATTCAATAAGAAAATGAGTGAGACCATCCCTAGTTCTTGTTGGAAGTAAATGGAATTTGTATTATAACTGCTCACTGACTAAAACTTCTGCCAGCTCAGCAGAATCAGCAAGCCTGACTGCATTGAAATGTGTGGAGTTACAGTGGGTTGAAACTGGAGTAATATCAGAGTGACTCAGGCTTTCTGATTTCGTTGATTTGACAGTGTTTATTCTCTGGTGCAAATAAGGGGCTGGACCATGCTCTGGACCTACGCAAATGCACACATCCATAAATCCCATTGATTCGTTCATGATGAATTTTGGAAAGCTTTTTAGCAATCATCATCATCCTCCATCATCATGATCATCATCAAACAGATTTTTTCCATATCCATAAAAAAAATTCTTTGAGGCTTGTTAAGTTATTATTATTATTTTTAAAAAATCAAACTTCTCAGTTTTTTGGCAACCCTTCCTCCCATTTTTTTCTGGAAAGAACAACTGAAAACCAAAAATGGGACTTTTCCTCCCATGTTTGCACAAGAAAATCAGTTTCATTTTTAACCTTTTCAACAGAAATTTTGTTGATAGCTGTAGTAATAATATAAGTAGCTCAAGGCTGGCTTATAGGTAGTTTTTCACTGGCTCATTTCCTCATCTTTTATTTGGTTAAATCCCCTCTTCATACTTTAAGAGTGACATTTCTGCTTAAGCGTATCTCCGTTAGGAACAGTCTTAATTATTACCTGAAAAGCCATTTTTAGGCCTTGTTCACATTGTAGAAGGGTTACCTCGAGGCATCTAGAGAAAGATGGTCCAAAAAAAGAGAGAACCTTCTGAATTAATTTTTTCGTTGGGTAACTGCTCAAGTGGTGACATGACATCTATGCATATCACAAAGAAGGTAGGGAGCTACCTCTGTTTTTAATCAGAGGTGTCCATCTCTCTATTTTAGAGAGAAAGTTACCTTGGAACACAGCAATGTGTGCACAAGCTCCTGTAGTAATGCACACTGGGGCACGTTATTGCATGATATATTACTTTGGGATCATTTGTATGGTAGTTGAGAACATGGCCCCAGTCCATGAAAGCATTCCTAAAGCGGGGTTAATTTATTTTATTTATTGATTTATTTCACTGCTCTTTTACCCTGCACCTTCCTGCTCACAGAGCAGTTAATATGTGTTAACTAAACAGGATTAGTTTAACCTCTCAATCTGTGTTTAGATAAGCTAAAGGAGGAAAGGCATGAAGCTAGTGGCGTAACCCTGCATCAAACAATGGTGTGACTCAGATTTGGTAATGGAGAAGGGAGCCCTTATTACAGATGCAGTCAGCTGAGTCGCTTCACACTTAATTGTCAGTTCATTAGTAGCCTTGATTGCCATCTGAGTAAGTTAAATAAACATGATCACAAGTGGAATATGCCAGGATTAGGGGTTCAGCATGCTCATGATATGAGCTCGTACGTTTGTCAGTTTAAGGGAACAGAAAGAAAAAAAGCATGGAGATTTTTTGTTTGTTTGTTTTATTGCATTGTTCTCTGCTATGCAAATGTTTCACTCTGAGAGTCAGCCTTCCTACAAAGCCAAGAAAAATGTGTCGGCTTTTGTGAAGTCAATAACAAATCTGTTCCATTACTAAGCTTGGAACAGGAAGGATTATGCACTACAGCTGAAACAGCTAGCAAAAAAAATATTCATGGTTAATATCCAGTATTCCGGAGAGCTTCCCTGAGCATTTTAAGGGAAGGGCGGGATAAAAATTTAAATAAATAAATACTCGGTATCTAAGAGATGTAAGTGCCGCAGTGAACAATGTTGTTGTTGTTGTTTATTTATAAACCGCCACCAATGTACCTGGGGCTGTACAATCAATAGTTATAGACAGGCCCCTACCCCAAGCCCCTTAAACTTTAAGAAAGAGAAGGGAGGGAGCATAGGGAGAGACAAGGATACATTCATGAAGTTGCAGGTGCACGCGCTTCACTTAGATACGGGGAAGAGAAGGATTCTGAGTGAGGGAAGGAAGAGGAGGCAATTTCCTCCCTATGATGAACTAAGGAAAGTCTGAAGGAGGAGGTAGGTTTTCTGGAAGGATTTGAAGTTTTGGAGCAGAACGAATGTATCCAGGGAGAAAGTTCCAGGCATGGGGGTCAGCAAAGGAGGAGAAGCAAGCATGTTCTGACCAGCAAGGGAGTTGTGATTAGGCAAGGGTGGGGACTGAGGAGAAGTGACGCTCCCAGTTGGGAATGTGATGGTAAACAAGCACAGAGAGGGAGTGGGGAGCAATGATATGAAGAGCCTTGAAGGTGAAGACAAGGAGCTTGTGCTTAATAGGTTTACATAAGGGGAGCCAGTGTAGGGCAAAGAGGAGGGGCTGAACATGGTCAAAGCAATAGACTTGGTGGATGACTTTGGCAGTAGAGCATTGAATGCAAGTGAGAGGGATGAGGTCAGAGATGGGGAGACCAATAAAGAAGAAGTTGCAGTAGTCAAGGCAAGAGAGAACTAGATAATTGACTAAGATTTGGGCAGTGGAAACAATAAGGAAAGGCTGGATTCTTGCAATTTATGCAGAGCTAGGCAACAAAGCTTGTAAGCCGTAGGCAGGGACCGAGTCATTCTTACTATTCTGTAAAGTGCCAGGTACACAGCTGGCGAGGGAGAAGTTGAAGATGAATTGCAGCCTACACACCTGAGGGACAGGTTAGATGGTGATTGGTGACATCCTCCATGGAAATTGAGAGCGAAGAGGGAGGGGAACTATAGGGGGGAAAGATGAGGAGTTCGGTCTTGGCCATACTTACTGAGCTTGAGTTGGCCGTGAGACATCCAAACAGAGATGTCAGAGAGATGGTCTGTGATACGAGACTGGATCGAGGGGGAAAGCACAGGGGCACAGAGAGAGTTTATTTTCTTTCTTTCTTTATATTTATAGGCCTCCCCCTCCTGCTACTGCAGCTCGGGGAAGCTTACAACATATTAAAAACATAAAGGTAAACAATAACATTAAAAATATATGTCAAATTAAAACAAGATAAAAATACCCCTGCAGCAGAAATAAAAAGAAAACCTTCCTCCCCCCTTCCCAACCTCCACCCATCTCCCTCATGAAAAGCCTGGTGGAACAGTCTGTGGAAAGAGGGAAGGTTCGGGGCCAGGTGGACCTCCATCAGGAGGGAGTTCCACAGTCTCGGTGCAGCCACCAAGAATGCCCTTCTCATTGTCATCACCCGAGATGCCTGGGGAACCCCAAGGAGGGCACTTCCGGCCAACGACAGGGGCCAATCCAGGACCTGGGGGGTGAGGTGATCCCACAGATAGGCAGGGCCCAGGCCATATAGGACTTCTCATTGTCATCACCCGAGATGCCTGGGGAACCCCAAGGAGGGCACTTCCGGCCAACGACAGGGGCCAATCCAGGACCTGGGGGGTGAGGGGATCCCACAGATAGGCAGGGCCCAGGCCATATAGGACTTTATAGGTCAAAACCAACACCCTGAATTGGGCCTAGCAGACTATAGGCAGCCAGTGCAGAGACCGGAGCACTGGTGTAATGTGCTCACGGTGACCCCTCCCCATGGCGAGACGGGATGCCGCATTCTGCACCAGCTGCAGTCTCCAGACTGTCACCAAGGGTAGCCCCACATAAAGCACATTGCAGTAGTTCAGTCTTGAGGTGACGAAAGCATGGATGATGGTGGCTACTAGGTTGAAGTCCCAGACGTACTGCCGAAGCCATCGCACTAGATGTAATTGGCAAAATGCTCCCCTTGCCACAGCTGCCACCTAGACATCCAAGTGGAGCTGTGAGTCCATGAGCACCCCCAGGTTCCAGACCTGTTGGACCAACGATTAGTGTTATCAGCATACAGGTGATACCGGAAGCCGTTCGAGTCAATGAGTTTTCCCAGAGAAAGAGTGTAAAGGGAGACGAGAAGATGGCCTAGCACAAAGCCATGGGGAACTCTCAGACTGGGGGAGTAACGCAGAGGAGGTACCAGAGAGACCCTGAAGGAACAGTTTGAGAGAGATGAAGAGAACCAGTCAAGAACTGAGCTCCAGAAACCGAGGGAGCAAAGCAAATGCAGGAGGAGGCCATGGCCAACAGTATCAAAGGCAGCTGAGCCTGAGAAGACCAAGCAGGACAAGAAGATAGAGGCCCTCTGTCTTGGCTAAGAGAATGTCACTGATGATTTTCATGAAGGCAGTCTCAGTCATGTAGAGAGAGCAGAATCCTGATGGAAAGGGGTCAAGTGAGGAATTGGAAGAGAGAAAATCAAGACAGTGCATATAGACAGCTTGCTCCAGGAGCTTGGAAACAAAGGGCAAGAGTGAGATGGGGTGATAGATGGGAGGGGTCAGAGGAATTAAGAGTGGCCTTCTTGAGGATAGGTAATGGGAGATAGTGGCATGTTTGAAGGCTGAAGGACCCTGCAGAGAGGGAGAAATAGATTATGTGTATCAGAGAGGATGCAGTGGTGGGGGCAATCACTGTTAGGAGATGAGAGGGGATGGGGCCAATGGGGCAGGTGGAGGGTTTGGATGAAGAGAGGGGGAGGAGGTGGCATCATCAAGGGAAGCTAAAGAGAAGGAGGATAGATGAGAGGCAGGAAGGGGGAGAGCAGGGAAGGAAATGGGGGAGGGAGAGGGCTGAGAAGCAATGTTAAGGCAGATTTTAATCAATCTTCTTGTTGAAAAAGGAGTGAAGATCTTGTGCAGAGAGAAAGGAGGACAAGCAAGTCTCAGAAGGGAAGCAAAGGTCAAGAAGAGCTGGTGGTGGTTGTGGGAGTGAGATTCAATCAACATGGAGTAATAGCATTCTTTGGCCAGGTTAAGGGCATTGCTAAATACAGGGAGGGGAAACTTAAAGTGCAGGAAGTCAACAAGCTCATTAGACTTCTCAGACAGAGGTGCTCAACAGCATGAGAGCAGGATCAGAAGTAGTGTATAGGGGGGTGAGCCAAGGATGGGCGTTGATGTGTTGGGTAGGATGGTGCAAGAGGGGACCAAGGAAGTTAAGGGTGGTGAAAAGGAGAGATCAGACATAGAACAGTTTTTCAAGAAGACTAGGTCAAGGGAGTGGCCATCATGATATGTCAGGCAATGAGTCCAAAGATGAAATCATAAGAAGAGGTCAGAGAGAGGAATCAGGAAGCTGCTGTTGCAGAGTAATATCTAATTCATAGTCATTTAAGACAAATGCAGCTGAAGGTTTAAACAAGAACTTTACTCAAGCTTTTCAGGCACAGATCCTTTAGTTAAATCTAACTAGTATGAAGACAAAATGGAGACTGAGACAGACACACACAGTGAGAGAGTGAAGGAAGGAGTGGCTACATAAAGGAATTCAACTGCAAAAAACCCATCTCCCTTCCATGTACATATAAACATAGCAGCGCCATCTGGTGGCTTTGTATTCTTAATACAGCAAGTTTTAACTCATGGATGTTGCATATACCAACACCCCTTCTCAACAGACAGAAGTTAACCTACTATACCCATTTTACTTGTTAGCTTTTGGTGGCGCTCTCCTGCTAAAGGTTTTGTGAGAGCATCTGCTACCATTGGTAGTGTACAGTGTGTCCAGGTTTGATTTTCATGCATGGACTTTATTTCTTCTGTTGCTGCCTTTACCCACTTGTTGTTTCCCTTCTGACATTTGTAAGACATCTTCCCATGTTGATGGCTCAGACAGTCTGTCGGTATTTACTTTGTAGGACAGGCAGGTGGGNAAAGCACAGGGGCACAGAGAGAGTTTATTTTCTTTCTTTCTTTATATTTATAGGCCTCCCCCTCCTGCTACTGCAGCTCGGGGAAGCTTACAACATATTAAAAACATAAAGGTAAACAATAACATTAAAAATATATGTCAAATTAAAACAAGATAAAAATACCCCTGCAGCAGAAATAAAAAGAAAACCTTCCTCCCCCCTTCCCAACCTCCACCCATCTCCCTCATGAAAAGCCTGGTGGAACAGTCTGTGGAAAGAGGGAAGGTTCGGGGCCAGGTGGACCTCCATCAGGAGGGAGTTCCACAGTCTCGGTGCAGCCACCAAGAATGCCCTTCTCATTGTCATCACCCGAGATGCCTGGGGAACCCCAAGGAGGGCACTTCCGGCCAACGACAGGGGCCAATCCAGGACCTGGGGGGTGAGGTGATCCCACAGATAGGCAGGGCCCAGGCCATATAGGACTTTATAGGTCAAAACCAACACCCTGAATTGGGCCTAGCAGACTATAGGCAGCCAGTGCAGAGACCGGAGCACTGGTGTAATGTGCTCACGGTGACCCCTCCCCATGGCGAGACGGGATGCCGCATTCTGCACCAGCTGCAGTCTCCAGACTGTCACCAAGGGTAGCCCCACATAAAGCACATTGCAGTAGTTCAGTCTTGAGGTGACGAAAGCATGGATGATGGTGGCTACTAGGTTGAAGTCCCAGACGTACTGCCGAAGCCATCGCACTAGATGTAATTGGCAAAATGCTCCCCTTGCCACAGCTGCCACCTAGACATCCAAGTGGAGCTGTGAGTCCATGAGCACCCCCAGGTTCCAGACCTGTTGGACCAACGATTAGTGTTATCAGCATACAGGTGATACCGGAAGCCGTTCGAGTCAATGAGTTTTCCCAGAGAAAGAGTGTAAAGGGAGACGAGAAGATGGCCTAGCACAAAGCCATGGGGAACTCTCAGACTGGGGGAGTAACGCAGAGGAGGTACCAGAGAGACCCTGAAGGAACAGTTTGAGAGAGATGAAGAGAACCAGTCAAGAACTGAGCTCCAGAAACCGAGGGAGCAAAGCAAATGCAGGAGGAGGCCATGGCCAACAGTATCAAAGGCAGCTGAGCCTGAGAAGACCAAGCAGGACAAGAAGATAGAGGCCCTCTGTCTTGGCTAAGAGAATGTCACTGATGATTTTCATGAAGGCAGTCTCAGTCATGTAGAGAGAGCAGAATCCTGATGGAAAGGGGTCAAGGGAGGAATTGGAAGAGAGAAAATCAAGACAGTGCATATAGACAGCTTGCTCCAGGAGCTTGGAAACAAAGGGCAAGAGTGAGATGGGGTGATAGATGGGAGGGGTCAGAGGAATTAAGAGTGGCCTTCTTGAGGATAGGTAATGGGAGATAGTGGCATGTTTGAAGGCTGAAGGACCCTGCAGAGAGGGAGAAATAGATTATGTGTATCAGAGAGGATGCAGTGGTGGGGGCAATCACTGTTAGGAGATGAGAGGGGCCAATAGGGCAGGTGGAGGGTTTGGATGAAGAGAGGGGGAGGAGGTGGCATCATCAAGGGAAGCTAAAGAGAAGGAGGATAGATGAGAGGCAGGAAGGGGGAGAGCAGGGAAGGAAATGGGGGAGGGAGAGGGCTGAGAAGCAATGTTAAGGCAGATTTTAATCAATCTTCTTGTTGAAAAAGGAGTGAAGATCTTGTGCAGAGAGAAAGGAGGACAAGCAAGTCTCAGAAGGGAAGCAAAGGTCAAGAAGAGCTGGTGGAGGTTGTGGGAGTGAGATTCAATCAACATGGAGTAATAGCATTCTTTGGCCAGGTTAAGGGCATTGCTAAATACAGGGAGGGGAAACTTAAAGTGCAGGAAGTCAACAAGCTCATTAGACTTCTCAGACAGAGGTGCTCAACAGCATGAGAGCAGGATCAGAAGTAGTGTATAGGGGGGTGAGCCAAGGATGGGCGTTGATGTGTTGGGTAGGATGGTGCAAGAGGGGACCAAGGAAGTTAAGGGTGGTGAAAAGGAGAGATCAGACATAGAACAGTTTTTCAAGAAGACTAGGTCAAGGGAGTGGCCATCATGATATGTCAGGCAATGAGTCCAAAGATGAAATCATAAGAAGAGGTCAGAGAGAGGAATCAGGAAGCTGCTGTTGCAGAGTAATATCTAATTCATAGTCATTCAAGACAAATGCAGCTGAAGGTTTAAACAAGAACTTTACTCAAGCTTTTCAGGCACAGATCCTTTAGTTAAATCTAACTAGTATGAAGACAAAATGGAGACTGAGACAGACACACACAGTGAGAGAGTGAAGGAAGGAGTGGCTACATAAAGGAATTCAACTGCAAAAAACCCATCTCCCTTCCATGTACATATAAACATAGCAGCGCCATCTGGTGGCTTTGTATTCTTAATACAGCAAGTTTTAACTCATGGATGTTGCATATACCAACACCCCTTCTCAACAGACAGAAGTTAACCTACTATACCCATTTTACTTGTTAGCTTTTGGTGGCGCTCTCCTGCTAAAGGTTTTGTGAGAGCATCTGCTACCATTGGTAGTGTACAGTGTGTCCAGGTTTGATTTTCATGCATGGACTTTATTTCTTCTGTTGCTGCCTTTACCCACTTGTTGTTTCCCTTCTGACATTTGTAAGACATCTTCCCATGTTGATGGCTCAGACAGTCTGTCGGTATTTACTTTGTAGGACAGGCAGGTGGGCGGTTTGCCTTTATTTTCCCTGGTAGATCTTCTGATTTCAACATCTGCAGTTGATCGAGTTTGTTCCTGCATCTCAGCTGAGCTTGTACTGACTCAACTGTTTGTTCAGGACGCTCTTCTTCCCCTGATTCTTCTACTGACATTACACTGTTTGGGTTTTCTTCAAAAGTCACTCTGTTGCTGATGGTTACTTTGTCCGTGTGTGGGTTAAGGATTCTGTATCCTTTGGAGTGTTCGCTGTATCCAACAAGAATCCCTTCCACAGCTTGGTTTTGTAGTTTGGTGCATTTCTCTTCTGGTGTGTATACATATGCCTTACATCCAAAGACTTTGATGTGTCCCACACTAGGTTTCTCTCCATACCAGAGTTTGTATGGGGTTTTACTTATTGTTCTTTAATAGAGTCGGTTTTGTAGATATGTCACCGTAACTACTGCCTCACCCCAATATTTTTCTGGCAGTCCAGAGTCTGCCAACATGCACCTGATCATTTCTGTTAAGGTTCTGTTCTTTCTTTCAGCTACCCCATTTTGCTCAGGCGTGTATGGTATCGTCTTTTGGTGCTCTATCCCGTGGGCTCTCAGGAAGTCTTCAACACTCTTTCCTGTGTATTCACCTCCGTGGTTGGTTCAGAGTACGAGCAGCTTTTGTTGGAATCTGTTGCTTGTCATGATCATGTAATCCTTTAATTTTTCCAGTACTTCATTCTTATGCTTCATGAGATATGTGACTGAATATCTTGAATAGTCGTCCATGAATGTTGCTATGTTTCTGTTCCCTCCAGGTGTGGGTACTTCCATGGGGCTGCACACATCACTGTGTATGAGGTCAAGTGGCTTGGAGGTTCTAGTATGGCTTACCTTGGGGAGCATTGCTTTGGTGGCTTTAGTTTTGATACAGCATTCACATCTCATGGTCAAGTAACACGCTGTTACTATCAGGTCTTTTGTCAGTTGCTGTCTTTGCAGTTCCTTTATACTTTCCAGGTGCCTGTGACCCAGGCGTTGATGCCACAGATGAATACAGTCTTTGTGTTGCTCATGTGCAGTGAGTTTTGCTTGTTCCTTGGTTGCACTCAAGCGATACAAGTGCTCATCTGCAAAGGCTTTGGCTAGGACCCTTGTCCCCTTTTGAATTATGCATTCATTACCCCAGAATTTGAAGGGGAGCCCTTTCTCTGTTAGGCATTTAACGGATAGGAGTCCTCCCTCTAAGCCAGGTACGTACAGCACATCCTTTACTGGTATTGTTAATGTGCCTCCATGTGGCTTGTTGCAACTTAGAATTCTGTTGCCAATACCTTCTGCAGTGATGCTGCTTCCATCAGCGAGGTATATCTCTTCTTTGTTGCTTGGGTCCAGTACCGTGAAAAAGCTCTTGTTGCTGGTCATGTGACTCGTGGCTCCAGAGTCGACACACCAGTCCTGTGATGAGTTGGCCTGTGTTGCTCTAAAACATCCTCTCCACTGTTCTGTGGTTGTGTCACTGGTTGTAGCCTTGGCCCTTTGCTTAGACACTTGTGGAGATCGCTTTTGTTGTTCTGCCTTCCATATGGAGCAGTCTTTCTTTAGGTGTCCTTCTTTCTTGCACCGAAAACATGCCCTTGTTTCCTTCTTGTGCAATCTGTTGTCTGCAATTCTCAGGGCAGTTTCCTTATCCTGTCCCTGATTGTCTTGTATGATTTCTTTCCTGCGCTGGAATTCATCCATGAGTCTCCCTTTTACAAATTCCAGTGTTAGTTCTGCCTCAGGCCTTGTCTCTAGGGCGTTTATGAGGGCGCTGTATGATTCAGGCAGGCTGCAGAGAAGTAAGGCCGCCACGTGGTTGTCTTTTATCTCTTCACCGATGCCTCGCAGTTGTGCTACCACTTCCAGCATTGAATTTATGTGATCCTGCATCTCCTTCCCTTTACCAAGTCTCATCTGGTACAGTTTCCTTAGGAGAAACAGCTTACTGTTCAAGCTGGTCCTTTCATGCAGCTTCTGCAGTGCATTCCACATGCCCTTTGCTGTAGCCTCCCCCCTTATGTGGATTAACTGGTCATCTTCTACTAGCAGGCTTATGGTTGCCTTTGCCTGTCTGTTCTTTCTGTCCCGCTCCTCAGGGTTTTCTACAAGTCTGTCTGTGGTGATCACCTCCTACTGGTCATCTTTGGATAGGAGCATTTCTACTTTGAATTTCCATAATTGGTAGTTCATGTTATTCAGCTTGTAGACTGAAAGCTTTAATTCAGAGCTGCTGGCCATGCTTGCTTCCCTCCCCTCAAATTGGGATTCTGGTTCTTCTGCTCACTGACAGTTAGTAGGCCTTCTCTGGGAGTTTCCTTTGGGCCTCTTTTCCTTTCAGCTCACTTCCAGTCTTTAGGGTTATTCTGGACTGTTCTGAAGATATCTGGGCCCATAACCTGTTGCAAAGTAATATCTAATTCATAGTCATTAAAGACAAATGCAGCTGAAGGTTTAAACAAAAACTTTACTCAAGCTTTTCAGGCACAGATCCTTTAGTTAAATCTAACTAGTATGAAGACAAAATGGAGACTGAGACACACACAGTGAGAGAGTGAAGGAAGGAGTGGCTACATAAAGGAATTCAACTGCAAAAACCCCATCTCCCTTCCATGTACATATAAACATAGCAGCGCCATCTGGTGGCTTTGTATTCTTAATACAGTAAGTTTTAACTTATGAATGTTGCATATACCAACTGCAGCAGGGTCAGAGGATGTCCACAAGGATATTGAAGTCCCCAAGTCCAAGAGTGGGAATATTGTTGTTGGATAGGAAGAAGGTAAGCCTGGTGTCGAAGGGTGTTTTTAGACACACATTTCTCCTGGATGTTTGCTGTAACATACAGAACTTTCTGGGTGTCTAAATCACTCAGCCAGATCTTAAACATCAGGATCTTTGAACTTCTGCATAGAACTTCTCTCAGAACTTTTGTGTGTAAAAGGTTTTCCTGGTAAACTGCTTTGCTCCAGGCAGCTGTGGTCACTTGGCTTCCATGACAGCCTGTCACGTTTACAGCTGCGGCTATTTTAGGCTGCCTCAGGGCAGTGTTTGTGTGAAGAATGCATCCAGGAATGGCCTCAGGGTAGTGTGTGTGTGAAAAATGAATCTGAAACTTACTTGTGGACTTGTAAACCCAGAAGACTGAAACATCTGGAACTTTAACTTGTGTCTAAAAATGCCCAAAGTCAGAGAGGAAAGATATCCTGGGGGTTGGTAGATGACAGCAACATGGAGGTACAAAGGGGAAGTAGAGGTGAACACAAAGGACCTCAACAGAAGAGAGAGAGGGAGGAGTGCTAAGTGGTTGGAACTGGCAAGATGTGGCAAGGAGCAGGCCAACACCAGCACTGCGACCTTCTGAGTGGGGCAAGTTGGTGAAGGAGAGACTGTTAATGGAGAGGGCAGTGGAAGTAGTAGTGTTGCAGGGGATAATCCAGGTTTCTGTAAGGACAAGGAGCTGAGCTGGAGGAAGTGAAACAGGAAGAGATCATGGATGAACAGTACTCTCTTGAGGGAAGAATGGCAATTCCAGAGAGAGCAATAGAAGAGGAGATGAGATGCTGGAAGACAGGGGATGAGGATAAGGTTTGAGGAAATAGGGTGGAGGATAAGGTTTGAGGAAATGGGGGGTTGGTGGGAATGAGGAATGGGATTGTGACTGATTAAAAGCCTGATTAACAGCCAGTGGAAGTCACTGAAGAGGTTCCCATTGCTTTAATAGGTATTGGGTCAGGCCCTAAATGGGGTGCATTAATAAAATGCCTTGTAGTATTGCACAAGAGCATAATTGTGAATTCGAGTGTGTACTTACCGTAAACTATTGCAAAGAACTGTTGTGTGCTCATCAGTAGTTGTGCTTTAGTAGTTGGCAAAGCAAAGCTTGACCTGCCCGGTGGACCAGTTGGACAACTTGTATGGGGTTGACACCCTTCTGGGATAGGCACCAAGGATTTGGTGCAAATCTCAGAGCACACCAGGGATTCCTAATGCCTACAGATGCTCCAGAAATTGCCCAGATTTTTTATGCTGCCCTAGACGGTCAGGATCAAGGATAACTTTCATGCAAATGTCCCTATGGCCAGCACACGGGCAATGGTGTGTGTGTGTGTATGTCTAGATATTTCATAACATGTGGTGGCATTTATTCTTGGTGATGAATGACACTTGATTTATGGAGAAGTAAAGAACATCATTTGATGACAAGTGAGTTACAGAAAGGTGGGGAAAGTTGGACTTTGTGTAACCAATGTATACTTCTATGATGAGAGACAGGGAGGTGAGACAGTAAAAACTATTTTGTCCTCCAGGGCATCAAGATACCTTAGGTAGGCTTTAGCGCAATGTGATTCTTCTCCCACTAGTAAAGTTTGCAATGCACTTTGGGATCAATCTGGATGTAAAGTGCTGTATGTCAAGGCATACATTTTTTTATAGCTTTTAAATTGTAAGTCTATCATTGTATAATATGGTCATATTACTTTAAAGTACTGGTGGTTAATTCCAACATTGATATTTCAACTCCTTTCTGATCCCTTTCCTGGTGGTATATCAAGCTGTCCAAAAATACGATTACACCCACGTACCTGTGGACCCATGAATTAGCCAAGAATTTAATCTCAAGAGATTCAGCTGGACTTTTGGAAAGTATTAGCTAAAACCCAGGTTTGTTTTTTTTTAAATTGGATTTTAGATTTTAGTCTTCATTGATTTATGAAACTGGCAAAGGATAATAAGTTAATGGAAACACATTTTCAGCTGACACATTTTATTCATAAATATATGGTCAGGCAGATTCATGGGGAAGTTTCTATAGGGAAAATGCAAAGAGCAGGCATAGAAAAACAATGTGAAATATTGCACAGAGAAGAATGAAGGAACAGCCTTGCAGTCGCTGGAATTTGGCATCCTATAGATTCTCTGTTTACCTAGGGGACATGTGGTGGAAATGTACAATTAGCACTTTGAGCCTTTTAGAAGATGAGGGTCATCTACTATGGTGCAGTAAGCCTATTCCAACACTAAAGTAGAGGTGAATACTCCACTGCAATACATAATTCCTGTTTTCCTTGCATCTCATTTTTTAGCTGCTACCATAGCTAGTTGGTTATGTGTGGGTAGGAATCCTTCACTTTAAACTGAACTATGAAAACTAAACACATCACCTCATTAGTGCTTCATCATTCACACCTCCACACAAGTGTTATCCAGGCATTCCCAGCGTGTACATCATGCTGCCTTTCCTTTAGCCTTGCACGTTGATGATTTGTTAACACTGCCTTGAACACCTGTCATGTTTTTGGTGTTATTCAAAACAGTGTGGAGAACCAGGGACACCATCAGTGGGTGAAAACAGACATGCACCTTAACTCTTCTTTAATATTTCTTATGTCTACTGCAGGGCTGCAGAGGGCACCAATACAGCCCTACAACATGCAAAAGAAATGTTAAAACGGTGTTAGAGTTAAGCGAGTGTCTGTTTTCACCCAATGACACACCATCAGATTTACACAGTGCTTTTCCCTCCCTTTGCAAACTAGCTATTGGTCCTTAAACTGTATTTGCTTTGCCTAGCCACAGTGCATTCACGCAGCTGCCAATTTCTCTGCTTTGCAATGGTGCTCACCCTTTGCATCAGGTAACAGAAGAGTGGATTAGGGCTGTGTATTTGGGTTTCAGAAAAATACAAATAATGCAAAAAAAGAGCTTTTCAGGGTCCATATTAGAAATATGAATACTAGGTTTATGTATTTGGGTTTTGACTGATCCCAACATTTCCCCCAAACCATAATATCTGAGATCTTGAACTGGACCCCCCCAAACTAATGCAGCAGCTTTGGAGCTGGTTTTCTCTCTGACTCTCAGTTTAGCTGCCTGCTTGGGGAGCCTCTAGCGAGCCCTCCCCACCTGCAGGGACTGCCGCTGTTTCAGAACTGCAGTCTCCAGCACTGGGAGAAATTGTGAGTCCTTGGCGTCTTTGTTCCTTCCTTCCTACAAACCAGTGACCCACCCACCCCCGAACCAGGCACATGCCTCATTCCCACCTACAGATCCCACTTTCCACAAGCCAATGACTCCCCTCTGAGCCAGTAACCACCATCCAAAGCCAGAACCATGCTTCATTCCCCCTCCTTGAGCCAGCCCCAGTCTGATTCCCACTCCTCAAGCCAGCAACCCCCTGTAAACCCAGTTCCATGCCCATTCCCCCCCAAGCCAGATCCATGCCCCATTTGCCCATCCCCAAGTCAGCGACTCCTCACTTGAACCAGTGGCCCCATGTTCCATTCTTCCCTCTCCCAAGCCAGACTCATGTGTCACTATCCCTCAAGCCAGCAATCCACCTGAGCCAGACCCAAGCCCCATGCCACCTTCCCCAAGCGAACAAACTCCACACCAAGATAACCATTTTCTCCACTCCCCCCAAACCAGTGCTCCTTTTAAAATTGGTAGCAGACTTAGCAGCAATTTGTGACTTGGTTTTCTTATAGGCCTGTCAAACTGACAGAGCCTCACTGCACTTCTGCCCCAAAATAACCCATACACAGACCCATGTTCACTGCATTTTCCACATGAGCAACAATGGGGAAAATGCAATAAACACAGGCAAAGATACAAATACAAATAAATGCAAATACTAAAACCACAAATACAAATGCAAATATTTGACCCCATATACAACCCTCCTCCAGTGAATCATTAAGGGAGCTTAGGAGGTGGTAAGGATTTCACACATCACTCAAATATGGGTTTGTGATATCACCACTCTAAAAAGTGTTTTATGAAAGAGCCTAAGGAGGCCCTTGCTACACACTCCTCCTTTTTTGTGTGACATTCTGCTGATCAGCTTAGCACTAATCAGCTGATTTGCTGTTTCCACATATCAAAATTGAAATGCTTTATTGTGTTGACCATATGGTCTTACTCTTTACAATTAAAACAAAACCAAAAATAGGATTCCCAAATCCAAACAATTTACAAATGGCTTGCCTTGACTTTTTGAGGATGTTTGATTAAACATTGTTTAGACCAAACAATTTAAAAACATTTTTATAAAACATTGTAAACTAAATTTTATAATTACTCCCAACATACAAATATAGGTACAGACAAGAAAAATCTTTAGCCGTAAGTGACCTGAGGGCTCAGCAATCTAAGGATGTTTAGCTTTAATTCTACGCCTCTGTGCACCATCAGCACATGAGCAAGATTTGCCACCCTCTTAATAATATAGTCATCATGATTTGCCAGCGTAAATAGTAATTTGTATTGAACATCCTAGAAAGACCAATCTTGAAGCAAAGGCCCAAGCAGTCTGTCTCTAACATTCAGTGAGAGGAGGGCACACAAATAAATAATGCGGGAGGTCTTCAGTTTTCCTAGTACCACAAAGACAAAAAACACAATCTATAAGGAATGTTCTCATACCTGCCCTCCAATATGGTTTTGGGCATAATTTGAAAGCAAAGTAATATAAAAGCTTGCCTCAATGTAAGATTTGAAAGTAACCCCAGGTAATGCTCTGTCTGGTGATGTGCCTTCATAACACTATACCAGGGGGCTGATTTGACTAATTTGGTGGCTGCGAGGTCCCTTTGTTTATATATATCCGGGAGTCGCATTCAATTAATTTCCTTAAACCTTTTTCCTAGGGAATTCAGTAAGGTTGGAGAGAGAAAACCTTATTCCATTTAAGAGAAACCTTATTCCCGTTACCAAATGGAATATACTTTCCTTCCAAGTGAAATTGTGATCTGAAGACATCATTTCAGCCAACAAAGCTTTGGTAACTTCTCCATGGTCATGGCCATAATTCATGACCAGTAAGAAATCGATCTCAATACTGCCTTCGCTTCTACCGGCAAAATACCCATTTTGACTCCGAGCATACACAGAGATGTACTAGGTGGAACTCCAAGTATAGTTCTTATTAATCTATTTTGAGATACTTCTAAGTCAGACTTAACAAACAGACCCCAGATCTCTGCCCCATAAAGGGCTTGGGAGAGTACTTTAGGCTCCAACAATTTCACAGCAGGTTAAAAACGCCTACCACCAGCTGTCCACCATAATTTTAATACCCCACAGGTTATTTGAGCAAGTTTTAAATTTAAAGCATTAAAATGCTCCATCCAAATACCTCTGTAGGAATATAACAGTCCTAGATATTTATAGGATATGACCTGTTCCAAGGTGGCAGAGTCCAAACTCCACCTTTTGCTCTCCCATTTGTTTGCGAAGATCATGACTTTAGATTTGTCGTCATTTATTTGCAAATAATTCCCTCTGCAATAAGTTCCCAAGGAAGTTAATTGCCTTCGTAAGCCAATTTCAGTAGTGGATAATAAAATCATATTATCTGCATAAAGTAAGATACTCAGTTTCTTACCATAAATGGATACTGGGTGAAAAATATTCCCCTGAAGGTTTGTAACAACATTGTTGATTAGAAAATTAAATAAAAACGGCGCCAGAACACATCCTTGCTTTACTCCCCTAGTTGTCAAAATGGGGTCAGATAAATTCCCTGGTTGCGACAGCCTGACTCTAATTGATGTATTTTGGTACAGCCTCTGGATTAGCAGTAAAAGTCTTCTCTCGATGTCTGTTTTAGCCAATTTGGCCCAAAGCAGATCTCTATTTACCATATCAAATGCTGACTTTAAGTCTATGGAAGAGGTATATAATTTAGCCTTGTGTAGGTCCACGTATTTATTGATCAAAAATGCTAAAACAAAACAGTGTTCTGTCATGGAGTGGTTTATACAGAAACCAGCCTGCTCTTCCGGAAATAGATTTATTTCATCTGCCTATCTTTCTAGTCTAGCTACCAGCATCTTCGCATACAATTTAGCAATAAATAATATTTATAAGACTAACTGGGCGATAATTTGCTGGAAGACTTCTGTCTCCTTTCTTGTAAATGGAGATGATAATGTGGAGGTTCCAACTATCTGGGACCACACCATAAAAATATATGGTGTCCACATATTTGTTGCTAGTGCTTAACAGCTGCTAGTGCTTTCTCAAAGTCACATGCTCCTAACTGTGCCCCTTCCCCTCTACCCTCACCATCCCTCCACCCCCTCCCGCTCTCTTTGATCATGCATGCATTGCCTATGACACATACAATTTGGTCTAAACAATGTTTAATCAAACATCCTCAAAAAGTCAAGGCAAGCCATTTTGTAAATATACATACACTATTAAGGCCAATGGGAGTTTTGCTATTGATTTCAATGGGTGAAGGCCTGCATCCACAAATTACTTAAACACCATCCAACTTCTTTAGGCTGCAGTTTCCTTGTTTATGAGCACTAGCTCTAAGGTCTTTAGGGAAGTGTCTGTTTTGGGTTACCATCCATATAGCTTTCAACTGCATGGCCTGGGAAGCAGCGGTCTTTGTCCAGTGGTCCAAGTTGAGATGCCTGGAAAATCACTTAATGTTAAAATCCACGTTCTGGGGGCTTCAAGTCAGCTGCTCTAACCTCAGGGTGCCCAGCAGAGTATGTAATCCCCCATTAAACCTAATCTGGTCCTGGGTGGGGACTACAGCTAACAGGACCTCAGGAGGATAGTTTCTCCAGCCCCTGAGTGCCCATGAGTTCTCCTCATGCCTCCAGCTCAAGAGGAATGATGCTTCCAAGATAGGCTTCAGCCTTGGTACCTCTTCATTTATGAGTTAAGCCCTGGAGAAAAGAGGGCGAGAGAGAGAGATGATGAGTTGAAGAGATCATGATGGGGTGGGTGGAGAAAGCATGTTGATGTATCTCAGGGCTTCTAAACTCTGTGGAGTATCACAGTGAATTTATCCCATTTGGATGTATTATATTTAATAGATATAACAGATGGACAGTAGCTCCAAGAGTGCTCCCATGACCCCCCCGGCTGACTGGTCTGTCTAAAGGGTGCCCGACAGATGTTGAATCTGGAGCAGGCTGTAGCCACTCTGGGGCAGCCCTCTCAGTGGTACGCCAGAACATCCAGGAGCACGCTGCGTGGAGCGGTCCAACCAAACCCAGGGCAACAGCCGAACGTGGTGCTGCTGCCTGTCTGTTGGATGGACCCACAGGACAACTCCACACCTGTCTGTCTGTTGCCCCATTCAGCACCAGCCTGGAGCGTCAGGCAAGTGCCTGCAACTCTATGGTGCGGGGGGTGGGGGACACCGCACAAGCAGACGATGGCCCAAGGACAACACCGGTCCATCTGTTGTGGACCCAGGCGGAGCTGGGAATGGCCGTCTGCAGGGGTGGGCCCCTGGAGCAGTTCCGGCTCCCCATCCATCTAAAAGGACCCATTGTGTCTATTCCTATGTATTTTTTCCTAGCTCCCTGCTCCTGTGCACTTTTGCGCAGTAGAATTTGTGCATTTGAAGTTAGGATCTGAATCTGTCTGAACTTTCTGAAAAAGTGAAGTGCTCAGATTGAATATTTTCATTCAGGCTCAAACTGTGAACTAGTGCTGCGCGTTCAGGTCTGGATAAAACACAAATAAGCATCCTTCTTGGCTTCCATATTCAAAACACAAATACTGCCCTGCAATTTTCAGGTATATGTTGGTGTGCTTTGTGCCTCTCAATTTCCACTTCTAATTTTATGTTTTTAATTGCTCATCTAGCATATTTCAGGTTTCATGATATGTAAAACTGGTCAGGGGGAGAGCTTAGCCCCAACAATGATGATCTACAGGAGTGATTGTATTTTGATTTAGGCTTACCTTTGATCTTTGAGTGTTGTTTGGGGGCATAACCTGTTTCCACAGGCAGCTGGAGGTGGAACTGTGCCCATGGAACCACATCCTTGTATTGAGTAAACTGGAATTCCCATGCCTGGCATTGGACAAGGGTGTAGGATTCCCCTTCCTGGTCCTCTGAAGCTTGCTGCTACCAAGATCTTTTGCTGTTTGTTGTAAGATCACCGCATGCACTTATAGAATGAACATACTCACACAGTGTGTGTGGGGTGATTGTGTTGGGGCAGAGACTTGGTTCCCCTGCGCAAAGACAGAGGTCTGCTCCCACCTTTTTCTGATCACACCCCTATGATGATACGGCCTCAGCGCTCTTGAGAGCACCTTGGCCAACCAATATCCTGAGGGGTTTAAATTCTCAGAGGAACTGTGAGCATCCCTCTTCGCAAGAGTCCCCGAGGGGTGGGTGAGAGTGCGGTACCAGGTCTGTGGGTCTCCCACACTCCACTTCCCGTCCCTAGGATCTCTCTCACACACACACACACACACACACACACACACACCTGCAAACATAGGCTGCACCCCTTGCTTTCTTGTTTCCCAACCACCTCCAGCAGCAACCAGATTTTTCCTCTTAAAAAGGGGTCCCAAAAAACTTCACATAAAACAGAAAAAAACCACCACTAAATTGGTACTGAAACTAGAATAGAAATCAGAAATACAAAATTTGCCCCCTTTACACATTGCTCTTGTGAATGTGGATGCAGAGGTCTGGCTCCATTTCATCTCTAATACATTACAGTGTTGTATTAATGCACTTGTCGAAGCACACACCCCCCAATCAAGACTCAGACAACAAAGTTGGGTTAAACTTGGCCGCACTCTTTATTGACAACCAATTATAACGAAATAACAACGGCAGGTGGGGGCAATTGCACCTAGCAATTTGGATCCAGTATGCTAACTAATCTTATAACTTCTTAACTCCGGTACTGGCCTGGATGTGCCTTCCAGTGTCAGTACCCCTGATCAAACAGTCCCTTCCTTCGACAGGTCACTGCAAATGGCCGAAAGGAGGGACAAACCCAGCTGCGGGCATGAGTAAGGAGTCTCGTGCCTGCAGGGTGTGAGGACAGTGCTTGTCCCTACCCACCCTGCTAATCCACTGCTCCCAGGGTCGTGACCCCAGTACATGCTGTGCCCCGCATTACACCCGAGGTCACCTCCCCATCTCTTAAGGAGATGACTCAACATTTAAACTTATGCCTATTTACCTATAATAGCATACTGGACCCCTGCAGAGTGCGACAATCTTGCCTTCTTGGCTGCATAATTGTCTGCATGCCTTATTCGAATTATTCATCGTTTCAATACTTCCGGATTACCCTATTTACTTAAAGAATTCAGAACCGAATCAAAA
>QEPC01011841.1:1332773-1369366 GCA_003113815.1 Sphenodon punctatus
GGAATGTCAGGTAAAAAACCACCACAAGTGGCAACCTTATAACTGCTACTTCCCTGCATTTCAGTGACCCACTCTTTGCATCAGGTGGGAAAGAACACGAGAGCATCAAGGAGTGTAGGAGGTGGAAGGATTTCACACAACGCTCAGAAATATCTGGTCTATACACCCTGGGCGCTATCCAGCTCCATACAAGTCAATGGGGGTTTAGCCATTGACTTCAGTGGGAGCTTGATCGATCGCGTTCCCTGTCTCTGGACTGACATCTGCCTCTACAACCATGGCATGCTCCTGGACCATGACTCTTAGATGAGCCTCTTTTCCTCAACACCCTTCTTGGATCAGCTTCCGGCTATACCACTGTCACGGGGTTGGGATCCGCTACCCCATGTTTCTGGGTTAGGTGACTCAGTTTCCCTCACTCGCAGCCCGCCTGAATCAGTTTTCTCTCTAGCTGATTCAGTCCTGCGAAGGGGAACAACACTTCTGTCACCCAAGCTCCAGAATCTTCCCGTTCTCAGACTCTTTCTCTCTGGATTCGCAAGTGCTTGAGGGCACAAGATACTCAGACTGTGTTCCCCAATGTGAGGAAGCACTTAGTAAAGAAGAAAGTTTATTGATTACATAAACAAAGATAGTTTGAATGCAGAGTGGTAAATAAAACAAAAGTAAATAACCCAATCCTAGTCTGTATTGAGTAAGTCCCTAGTTAAGATCTTACCCTACTGAAGTCCATTTCTCAGCCAGATGTAGTGAGGCTGGGCTTTTTGTCCTTAAGCTGGTTACTCAGCAAAGTCTCTTCTCCCAACTGAGCCTTAGGGAAAAAGATCTCCCCCCTTTTTATATGTTTCCAAGTGTTTTTGTTTGACTTTCCCACCTGGAGGACTCGGTGCTTCTAGTCACGTAGGCAGGAAGAGATTCATTTGCAACTGAATGGTCTCTGTCTGGTTTCTGCAGAGGTGTCGTTAGGCTTTTCTGAATACACATCCGGCCTGGCTCTGTCTCTCTCCATTGCATGAAGTGAGTTTCCAGTTCTCAGCTTTTACATTACATACATGTTTAACCTTTACTTTTACATATTTGTTAGACCTGTAGTCCAGTACCTCCTTGTGACAACCACCCGGGCACGTTTCTGACAATGCTATCCATCTGGTTCCTGTCCCAGACATTCTCTTAGACTGACCCTGATTTATGACCCAGCACTTTGCTTAAAGCCATCCAGGTCCAAGGCCTGAGATTTGCTCAGGTAGTAGCCACCTGTGCCTTGGTGATGAAAGCTCAAGGTTCAAACTTGGCTAATGACATGTGAAGGGTCTTGTAACAAGAACCAACAAAAGAACTTATTTGCCAAATAGATAATGTTGCACAGCTGGAATTATATTTTGTTCCTAGACAAGGTGGCAGAGGATAGAAGTGCATTCTACAGTCCTAGCACAGCACTTATTTTGTGTAATTCAAAGGTTGGCTGTGGGGATGAGGGGGGGGGGGGAATCTGAAAATATATTTTAGTGCGAGAGAGGCACATTTACCCTTGACCTTCTCCTATGTTGTTGATTCTTTTGTCTCTCCACACAAACCTTCTCTTGACTCTTCTGTCCTTAAAAATAAACAAATAAACCCAAATCCCAGAAAATCCCATTACCTGGCTCTCCAGTCATTCCATATAATAACATAAGAAGTGCTATGCTAAGTCAGACCAATGGTCCATTGAGACCAGCACCCTCTATCCGACAGCAGCCAATCTCGGTTGCTTGGAAGAAGTACCCAACTCGTCATAATAGGGCGATCCATCCCCTAATATTCACTCCCAGCTCCCAACACTCAGAGGTTACATCTCCCAAACCAACTTGGCTAATAGCTATTAATGGACCTATCCTCCAAGAACTTATCCGATCCATTTTTAAACCCAGCTATTCTGCTGGTCATGACCATATCCTCTGGCAACAAATTCCACAAGTTAATAGTGTGTTGAGTGAAAAAATACTTTTTTTGTTTTGTTTTAAATCTGCTGCCAGTTAGTTTCATGGAATGTTGCCTAGTTCTAGTATTGCCCTATTTCAGAGAACAAATAACTGCTCCTTATTTATGCATTCCACACCACTCATGATTTTATAAACGTCTATTATATCTCCTCTGTTGTCTCTTCTCCAAGCTGAAAAGCCCCAACCTATCAAGCCTCTCCTCATACAGAAGTCGTTCCATATCCTTTATCATTTTAGTTGCCCTTCTCTGTACCTTTTCTAGTTCTACTATATCTTTTTTGAGATGGGACAACCAAAACGGCACATAATATTCAAGGTGTGGTTGTGCCATAGATTTATATAGAAACATTATGATATCTTCAGTTTTATTCTCTATACTTTTTCCAAATAATTCCTAATATTCTGCTTGCTTTTTTGACCACTGCTGCATATTGAGCTGAAGATATTGTCCACGATGACTCCAAGATGCTTTTCCTGAGCGGGAACCCCTAATTTAGAACTCAGCATTGTATACATATTGTTTGGATTATTTTTCCATATGTGCATCACTTTGCACTTGTCAACGATGAAGTTCATCTGCCATGGTTGGCCAGTCACCCAGTCTCTCAAGATCCTCCTGCAATTCCTCGCAGTCTGCTTGGGTTTTAACTACCTTGAATAACTTGTGTCATCTGCAGATTTGATCGCCTCACTATTTATTTATTTATTTATTTATTTAACTATTTTTCTACTCTGTCCCCTCCTGCTCAAGAGAAGCTCGGGGTGACTTACAAAACATCACTAAAACACATATAAAATATCATTTAAAACATTTTAAAAAGATAAAAAGAACTGAAAGGGCAGAATTCCCCCCACCCTACCCGTCTCCCTCTCCAGAGGCCCAGCGGAACAGCCAGGTCTTACACTGTCTACAGAAAGAGGGGAAGTCCGGAGCCAGGTGGACCTCCATTGGGAGGGACTTCCACAGCCTAGGAGTGGCCACCGAGAACGCCCTCCCCATCGTTGCCTCCTCCGAGCAACCCAGGGTACTGTGAGTTGGGCATCCCCGGCTGACCGCAGGGGCTGCAATGCAATCCGGGGCCTGAGGTGGTCCCGCAGGTAAGCCGGACCCAGGCCGTTTAGGACTTTATAAGTCATTACCAGCATCTTGAATTGAAGATAATAGGCAGCCAGTGCAATGTGCTCATGGCGACCTGTCCCCATTAAGAGACAGGCCGTCGCATTCTGCACCAGCTGCAACCTCCAGACCATTCCCAAGGGCAGCCTCGCGTAGAGTGCATTACAGTAGTCTAGTCTAGAGGTGATAAAGGCATGGATGATGGTGGCCACATCCGAGTCCAAAACATACGGCCGCAGCCATCGTACCAGATGTAATTGGCAAAATGCTCCCTTCGCCACAGCCTCCATCTGGACATCCAGGCGGAACTGTGAGTCGAGGAGCACCCGCCCGTGGTGAACATCTGGTGGACAGGAGAAGACGTGATACCAGCGCCGTGACCATGCTGGGGTAAGCATGGCCACCGGCAGTGGTGTCACATCTGGAAATACCCCAAAGCAAAGAATTCATTCATCTTTGCAATGGCTTTATCCCCCATGAGCACCCGGAGCACTCCCTGGTTATCTAATTGCCCACATGACTCTCTAGCAAGCTTCTTGCTTCTCATGTACTTAAAAAAGATTTTTTTTAGTTTTTGCATCTTTAGCAAATTGCTCTTCAAATTCCCTCTCGATTATGCCACAGTCCTGACTTCTTCATAGAATTGTCTCAGGGTTTTGTTTTAAATGTTAGCAACTGTGGGATCTGATCCAGCTGCCACTGAAACCGGACAACAGTATCTTGCTGACTCTAGTCAAAATTAGATTAGCCTGTATGCCTGGGTGGGCATTTCACATGAGGCAGAAGGATGCATGTGTCTTTAAAAAAAAGAAAAGTACAATTGTAAAATCACAAATTATTAATGATAATAAAATGGTTATGAGTCATAGGCTTGATAATTATCCGAATTTTATAGTAAGCTGGTTCAGGAGTCCACCTAGTCCAGTTCAAATGTTTTATTAAGCAAGCAAATATAATCCAATATGTCATACAAGAGGTGGGATTTTTACCCCTCCAGAAGCTTTTCAGCTTATAGCTCATATTAGGTCTGAAACAAATACCTAATTCAGCAAATTCTGTATCCATTTTAATGAAGTGAACAGGAAGCAGTATATGCATCTCGCTACATTTACAGAACGAGATGTTCATTCCAGTTATTTCATTCACTTTGTTAGTTTGGTTTTGTTTATTCAGCTTTCAGTACTTGGTTAGCTTTAGCAATAGGATTTGGCACTATTTAGCACTAAACTTTACTACTGAAATTTAACAAATATGCAAACGGAATACCCAGACAACTGGAAACAAAGTAAACAAATAACTAAAGTGAAATTACTAAAGTAAATGATATGCAAATTTTGTATGCAAAGGAAGATAATTTGCATATTTGGTTGTGTGACTGGATATAAAATTACATTTGCGAACATGCAATTACATCTTTGTTTCAGCCCCACCCCACATCTGGCAGGGTAGCTTCACATGTGGGGACTCTGAATCCCAGTTTATATATTTTGCTTGTCTACATAATTTTGGAGACTCCAAGCCTTCATTATCCTGTCTCCTTTTCTTTACCACCTGAGCAGGGTATACTAACAGACAAATAATGACAATACTAGCAGATTATGCAGCCATCTCCCTTCTACCTATACCTAGCACTACTGAGCAAAAAAATAAATAAAAATCCATCTTCGCTTGACAGATTTTATACCGGCCTTTGCCACTGACTGAAATTACAGCAGCTCAACAGAAGAGCAGCCAGAAATCAACTGCTAGCATGAGTATCTGATCATACAGCAGTCTGTGACACCAAGCCTCAGTAGGTAACAGGGAAGAGAGTATGAAACTGTATGTAGGAGTATATGAACTCTCTCTATATAATGAGCTGACTATATGGCGTATTTGAAACTGTATGTACAGTGCTTGGCACAATGGGTGCTTTTAGACAGATGCGGAGGCAGTTTGCCCCAGATCTGCTCCAGGGCCACACCCTCGCAACTGCCTGCTTGTAGCCCCACCTGGGTTGGCTTCAGACAGACCCAGCGGGTTCTGCGGCTCACAGTCCACCCACACGGTGTCCCACCCTGCCATAGAACTGTAGGCAATTGCCTGATGCTGTAGACTTTCACTCACAACTCTATGACATTGCCCAGGGCAATGGCTAGCTGAAAGTGGAGCTGAAATGTGGGTTCACCCATAAGATGGACTGCTGCTCTGCTTTGGGCCAGTGCCCCGTGTTTGGCCAGCCTGTTCCACCAGCAGGGCTCCGGGATGTTCCAGAGTGCCACTGGCAGGGCTCTCCTGGCCTGTGTATTTGGCAGGGCTGCCTTTAGATGGATGGGCCACCTGGGGGTGAAGCGTGCTGGGGCAGCCAGTGCCAGGGAAGCCATCTGTCTAAAAGCACTAGGGATGGGCGAACAGAATGCGGTTCGGATGTTCGGTCGTTCGGTTTGAAACCCGAGTTCGGGTTCGATGGTTTGGTTCAGCCGAGTTCGGTTTGGCCGAACATTCAAAAACAGCAAAACCGAAACGAAATCGAAACTGAAACCTAGTTTTCGGCCCTGGAAAGACGTTTTTCCTGCCCCCGAACTCATCTGAACATGACTGAACTGTTCGGTTGTTCGAGAGTTTGGTTTGGACGTTCGGTTCAGATGTCCGAACAGACTGAGTTCAATCCAAACTCCGAACATCCGAACCGCGTTCGCCCATCCCTAAAAAGCACCCTGTGGAATAAGGTCTTGATCTTACTGTGTTTCTTGCGCAGTTGTTCCTTAATGCTTGCATATGGATGGAAGGGTTTAATCCAGGGAAAATACAACTCGGTGGTGTTCAGTCTGTTTAGGGTTTTAGTATAGTTTTCTATCATTATGGGATCATACAAAGTACAATTTCCTTTTCCAGATGATGCTCTTTAATTCAGTTTGCAATTATTCCCTCCTGTTCAACCTAGAAGTAAACAAAACCAAATTATAGCCCTGTCGTCTTTGAATGCTTACGTTTGCAACCTGGGGAGACGGAATGTATTTTCTTCTAGAGAAATAGATCAGAATGGAACTTGATCCTTAGCTTGGACATTAGTGTTGAGTCTTTGAGAGATCAAATTAAAATTGGCTGGTGCATTTGAGTAGAATCAAGAGGCATAGGTAATAGCCAGAGTAGGGCTTTAGTTTCAAAGTAGTTTCAAAGTTCAAAGAAAATCCTATTTCCAAAAAGGGACTAACAAGCTGTCTTCCTAAGCAGAAGATTCAAAAGGAAAAAGCTGCATGGAGAGCTCTCCTGTATTTTAAATGGTTAGGGAGAAAACAAAATCTGAAACTAGTTGTGAAGTGTATCTGAGAGAAATAATGATGGATTACATATCAGATGAGTTTCAGCTTTGTCTCTGTTTTGGCTGTGAAGTGTTTATGATGGTACTGCCCCAAATTCTTAGGTCATGGTCTTCAAAGCATTTACTCTGGAGTATTTACATTGATTTTTTTAAAGAACTATGCGTGAGTTTAGGATTACCGCCTTACCTGATGATTTTGAAAAGCAAAATGGTACCTAATATTAATGAAAAGCAGTGGAATTTGAGCACCTAACACCTTTGCAAAGAATAATTCCTGGCCTGTGGACATTATTTCTATGCTGCCCTTCCCGCAGAGGCTCACGGTGGCTTGCAATCATAAAAACAATATTAAAAAACACAACAGCAATAATACAAAATTGCCTTAACACCCCACCCAACCTTCCCTTCCACCCTCACCCACTCCCATCCAACCCTATCCCTGCCTGCCAGATGCCTGGCCAAACAGAAAGGTCTTACATTGTTTAATGGGCTCAAGTCTAGGCAGACCCCTAGCGGGAGGGAGTTCCATAATCGCAGGGCCGCCACCAAGAATCCCTACCTACGGGCTCTAGCTGTAAAAACGTCTTGGAGAGATGGCTCCTGCAAGAGGGTGCCCCCGGCTGACCTCAGAGGCTGCGATAGATACCTGGGGCCCAAGCTGTCTTAGTTTATGTGAACACCGAATTTGAAATTCAAGTTTTGCTGGTAAGTCTTGAAAACAAGGGCAAAGCTGGTGCAGAAGAAGATGGAATGATCCCTCCTGCTTGGGGCATTCCACTCCAGTGTGCGTATGCAATCTATATACACGTGGGCCCTCTGGGTTCATGGGCCCCGGTGAGCCTGCACCTGCTGCACCTGTTAGAGCAGCTACGCTCTTGCTTGAAAGGATGAAGAGGTTGAATGAGCATAAGAACTGCTATACTGGTCAGACCAGTCAATGGGCTTGCTGCCAGTTAATTTCGTAGGGTGTCCCTAGTTCTACTATTATGAGAAGGGATAAATAACAATTCCTTATTTACTTGCTCTGCCCCACTCATGAATTTGTAAACTTCCATCATATTCCCCCCTCAGTAGTTTGTTGTCTCTTCTCTAAGCCAAAGAGCGCTAACCTATTGAGCTTCTCCTCGTAGCAGCTTTTAAAAAACTTTATCAAAACGTATGTACGAAGGAACATCTGGTCTCCACTCCCCTGACTCTTTCCTTCTCCCGCCCCCCTTTTTTCCCCCAGAGAACTGTTTTTTCCTCACAGTTCCTACAAGTTGAAGTGCTTGAGTTTTGTCAAATTCCTCCCAAGACAGCGCTACTCCTAGCTTTGATCAGAGTCCAAAAGTACAAAGTGTTTGCTAAAACTCTAACAAAAGTTAAGAGAAAGTTCAGTGGTGTGGGAATGTGGCAGGTGGGCAGGCAGAAATCATTCCAGTTTCACAAGAAAGAACAGTTTTCAAGAATAGTTTAGCTGCCTAAAATGGAATAAATATGGTCCACTTTCCAAAACAGAAACACTCCATTTCCCAAAGGATTATCTTCGTTTATAGCATGCAATTCTTCTTCTATGTATCAACCACAGACTCTTTCTGATCAGTGGGCACAGTTCTGACCAACCTGTTCAATCCAAGTGTGCCTACTGGAAAGTTTAAGTCAACATTTATGGAAATGTATAAACCTGGGAATATCAAATCTGTAACAGATATTCTCAGAGCCTTGGAGAAATAGCAGTCTTTTTATCTTGACCCATTAAGCCCCACTAAGAATTTACATCACTGTTCTCCATCCTTTGACAATTATGTTCTTTCTATCCAGCTCTTCCGTTGCTATCTGCCCTGGGTGTTAACAGATGGGACAAACAATACCCACAACAACCCACATCAGATGGGTGGCCATCTGTCTGTCTATTAGGTGGTTGCCGGATGTTTACCCTCACCCACCAACCCCCTGCCCCACAGCCCCCACTCATAGTGTCATCCCAGAGAATGTGGCCCGTGGCCACCTCCCGTCTGTTAGGGTGTGCGCAGCCTCCGCATGCGCACAGGTCCATCAGGACCATAGAGTCCCAGGCGGAGTGCCTAGAGCAGTCCAGGGAACGAGCACTCCGTCCACTTTCGCTGTCACAGGCTGTTTATTTTCATTTTTTGGAGTGCTCCACAAAGGCACTCCAGAAAGCAAAAATAAACAAGAAAATGGGTGAAAACAATAATGGGGATGGCATCCTGTACCCAGGGGTTAGCTGCGCATCAGGAAAAGGGGTTGGTGGGACAGAGCATGACACCTGCCCATGTGTCCCGTTTGTCGTGCGGAACCGGAGCGTGACAGCTGTGAACCTGAGAGTGACAGCTCTGTGGAGTGACTCCGGACTCTAGTGAGCTAATCTCTAATTTGTTTTCACCCACTGACAAGGTTAAACTGAAGTACTGAGTGAAATGTTCAGCTACCAACCAGTGAAAGTGCTGTGTTGCAGAGAATCTAGACCTAGGTGTCTGAGTCTGACCAGCTAGTTTTCACTTAAAAGAAAAATGTTCATGGCTCATCTGGGGAACTTTCTTGGAGGAAAAGCTCTTTAAGAAGAGCATAGGTATTTTCAGACTTTGGATCAGAAGCCAATTGTTTCTTCTAGGCGATCAGCATTGAATAACGGTGTGGATTCTAGCTGGGATATGAATCCCTTGGAGCAAAACTCCCAAAGAGTGGGTGGGTGAGAGTTCCTCCTCAGCTTATCTGCACTGAGAAGAAACATCTGTGTTTCTTAAATGATGTAGCTAGTCAGAACAGGTGGCCAATGTTACCCGTGCAGCCAGTTAAAACAGACTTTAGTCAGCAAAGATATGAATGTCTATAGGTCATTTTGCCTAAGTGTTTCCATCATCAAAGGCCATTTGTGAGGGCTTATAATTTTCTCTGAACTGAGACTTGGTTTGCTTGCTCTGGGACAGGAGATAAACTGTCTTTGAAAGGTGGAGGAGCCCTTCTCAGACCCAGAAAAAGTTAAATTAATGCAATGTTTTGCTAAAAGAAAATATTACTTTATTTTAGAATGGCCGCCATAGCCAGTGCTGACAAGGAGGGCAAAATTGAGGAACAACAGTAGTATGATTCCACCAAAATTACAGGAATAATGTTAAATGTACATTAAAATAATGGTTTCAAGTAATGTCATGGTGCCATCCACAAAAATAAATAGGAACCGAACCGTTGACTTTAGCAGATGGTGGATTTCACTGTCAGTGTAAATGAAGAAACAAAATCTCAAGAAATGGGTTTCAAAATGTATAAATCCAAATTAAAAGGCTAAGTCAATCATAGGGGAATGAAATAGGGAAAGGGAGATAGGAAGTATTAGGGGACCCCAGGTCAATGTCCCAAATTTCTCTCTCTGAAGTAACCAAAATACTGAGAATGGAAATACTGAAACTAAGGCCCTTTTTAGATGAACCTGCTCTCTTCGTAGATTTCTCAGCAATCTCGTAGGGGGGAAGTTTAGACATGCTTCCTCACACCAGAAGTCACGCAGCCGCCATTGAGAAAACAGTGGTGCCGGGCAGCTTGTGCATTCATTTTACATCCAGATTTGTCAAAACCTTGGGTTTGACAAATCCAGATGTAAAATGAATGTGTGAGCCACCCGGCACCACTGTTTTCAATGGTGGCCAGGCGATTTCCGGTGCGGGGAGGCATATCTAAACTCCATCCCCGCAAGATTGCTGAGAGCAGGCTGAGAAATCCACGAAGAGAGCAGGCTCGTCTAAAAATGCACTAATATTCAAAAATGCAAGACTGAGAAGCAAATCCTGCTTCATATAACCGAATATTCATTTCAGTCCTAGTTTAAAGCAGGATTTGAAAGAGAAGAAGGAAGATGAATGTCATGAAAGGCACTAATATCAGGGGTAGCAGTTAGCTAAGCAGCCATTTTATTAACATAACATAACTCTCCACTAAGAGTTATAGAGACAACAAAACATCCAAGCAGGAGGATCAAAGAGAGACCTCCTGTTTGGCTTTGCTGCATTAATAAATACAATGCCATCTAGCGATGGGAATAGAAATTACAGTTAACTTAAACTACCCACACAATGATGACCCAAATGTAGAGAGGGCAACAAAGGCAGTGAGGTGAGACTGGAAGGAGGTGGCCTGGGAACAGTGTAGCAAAATGGTTGGCTGAAGCACAGTCATACTGGTAACCGAGTCACTAGTAAATATTCATGAAGTCATTGAAATTGTCTGTGCTGGTAGAATATTAATTTGTGGAGCAATAAATAACACTTCATCAGTTGCATAAATTTTGTTTGATCTATACACAGAATGGCAGGGATGTCTACAACTCACCATGCTGTCAACCTTATCCCCAGCATTGAGCTCTGTTGATAAAGACCTATATATCTTGGACATCATCAATACATTCTTCTGCAGCAGCATTAGCTTTGCTGTAGCTGTGAAAGGGAGCAGAGAAGTGTGGCGCAGACTAATTGCTTTCTTGCACATGAGCTTGAGTGAGGGAGCAATTTCCATTGTTTATATGGATTTTCTAGTGCTGACACCTGCTAAATTATATGGAAATACATTCAAGTCAAGGGCCTTTTGCTTCTTTTGGAGATAAACTGTCAGCAATACAATTAAAAAGGGAAAACTGGCTGCAAGATAAGAGCGTCCCTACAAACCTGTGGGGAGGTTACACAAGCTTTCCTTCAGCATTTGACTTTAATAGAATCCAGTAAGAAATCATCAGCTAGTATCACTTGCGCTTGGTAATAATCAAAAAGATGTCCCGCCTGCTGATTGGCTACATAGTTTCTCCTTGATGGGAAGCTTTAATCAACTGGAAGGAGCTAAAATTAAAGGATGTGTGCATTCCCCCAAACCTCCTGGTTGCTGTAATTCCTTATTAAACGTGCTTTTCCACCACACACGTTGATCCTTTATGTGGCCACAAGGGGTGGATTCATTTCCCAGTAAGGGGGCTGACAAGTCTACATGGGCTATGCTGGCATGTAGGCGTCTTGCTCAGATTTATTTTCAGTATAGGTAAGGTGCGTAAGTGCCATTTTTACCTGCTATGAAAATCTGCCTCTACGCCTTTAGATTTTCAAAACTACTGATCCAGCATAAAATTCCCTGAAATGACTTGGGTCCAATTTTCAAAAGCGATTTAGTCACTTTGGGGTTGATCCAAACCTCATGCATGCACCCTGCACAAGAGGACACACAATACATGTATGAGTTTTGGACTAGGCCCTTTGACTTTCAAAGTGGTTAAGGCTCTGAAGAGTTAATTGTTTTCAAGAGCAAGAATGACAGCCATGTACTTAACTCCTGTTGTCTTTCGTTTCAGCAGAGGTTAAGTACCTGATATTTTGTCAGGACTCAAGATTAGAACCAGTGCACCTGGGACCCTGGAGAAAATGACTGGTTCTATAGCACCACCATTATGCACTGGTTCAGGCCCTGGCTTTCTAACACCACCCTGACAGGGCTCCCTGCCCACCAGGCCCTGATTGACTCTCAATTTGCCTGGCCCTGATATGTCACATGGCAGGAAGAGGAAGCCAGGCAAAGTAATGCCTTGATTCAGTGTTTGTTCCTCATCCTCTTGGCTTTCTGGCCAGTTCCTTCAGCACTCTTTCCTGCTTTAGACCATCATGGACTGATCTTCTGGTTTGACCCCTTTGGCTTATTTCTGACCATGTTTTTGGATTGCTCCCATTCTTGTTTGGTCTGACATGCTGGGATCAGGTTTGATATTTGCTTTGCCCTGATCCTGTTGAGACTCATGCCTGGTCCTGACGCTGTCACCACTCTACCTGGACTTTGTTTGGTGACTGACACATTTTTCCTTAGGAAAAAAAAAGATGCCTTTGGTGCGTCTTTTAGTTTTCTAAATGGAACGGAGTTCCATAGGTGCTTCTGAAACATTTTAGCTTTATTGCACATCCCCAAACCCTAAGTTGTGGATAGAGTACCATCAGTGGAAGACCGGGTGGGCGAGTGAAATGTTTAGGGAATCCTCTTCCTTAGTCAGCACCTCTAAAGCCACGGATTAGCCATGAGGCTTCTCCTTTGTTAATACGGCCACTCTCGGATACTCCGGCATTGGATGTTGACTTGAACAGATCCAGAGGAGGCAGTCTCTTGACAAGTAGGGGAGGCAGAAGGTCAGTGCAGAAGTAGATCCTCTGCCTCACCCCTGATTTATGTCTGCTAACCTTCTACGTGGTGGTGTTCAGGGAGCTACTGCAAAACTGGACTCGATGCTGTGAAGTGGGTAACCCGTCTAGTCATCCCACATATCCTGCTTCCCCTATGCTAGTTTTACTGCGTGTGAGGATTCAAACCAGTCTTAGGGATGCGAAATAAGGGGGAAAGTCTGAACACATGGGAAAATAAGCGGGGGCTAAGACTATGAAACATAATATCCCCTGTAGTGTTCAAAGCTGTATCTGACCTTGAAGCCATGCAAAAAATGATGTAATTTTGGGTGGAGGGACTTTTTCTTCAAATTTAATGTATTCTTAAATGAGGAAAATGTCAAGCTTTCTGAATTAATTTATTCATCCTATGTGTTGTAGTTTTTGTGTAGAAAAATGAATCACTAAAAATGTATTGCGGGGGCTCAACTGACCCCATCATATTTCAATGGGCAACTTCTGTGTTTCATTTTTAAAATGAAAAATGTGTTAGTTTTTCAAAATGTTAAACTGGATACATATAAGAATGTTTTAACAGTTAAATAAGATTGAGGTTATATTCATATAAGAAAACTAATTTTCACTGCATTTCAATGTGGATTTTTTTTTTTAAACGTAAACTATCTCTGGGTCACTTAGACCCCAGTGCAAAAGTAATGTAATATTTTTTGAGACAGAGCTAGGGTAGGGTGAATTGCCACAACCTGCTTTTTACTTTTATTTCTAGAGAAAAGCCTAAAACTAGAGTGATTTATCCAGTCTCTCCTGACCCAGGTCATAACTACATATGCCTGCTCTGAGGAATCTTCTGCAAAATACAAGTCTGGTTTTGAGGGCTTGCAAAACCTTATCCATCCCTGATTTGCTGTCTCCCTCCTGTTGTTGTTGTTTAATAAATTATAAAATCTGGGATGTCATTAGTTATTTAGGAAGGAGAGGGGTGGCATAAAGAAACTCTTCCACTTCCTTTCTGATGTGGCCCTGGCACGTACAGAGCATTGTGACATCACAATGCTCTGAAAGGGGTGTGTCCACAGGAAAGGGGTGGGAGAATCATTTTGCTTCATTCATTTTAGATGTGGCCCTGCCCCTTTTGGGTTCAGTGCTGCTGGGAAGGTGGCTGCCCTACTGGCAGCTGTTTCTTATTCCTCACGAAGCGGCTTTTGCATGGGGGGGTGGGGGGGGATTGCACGATACACTTAGGCTGAGGATTTTAATTAGCAAATGAGAAATGAAAGGCTCTGGGCCATTCCCACCAAAGAGAATCAACACAGGATAAAAACAGACATGCGGTTGATGGGATGGCTCCCTTGAAAATCACAAGTGACACAGCCCAGGCCGTGTGTGGGCACCGAACTAACGTGCCCACAGCTGGGGAGCTGTCCCACCGACTGCACATCCCAAGTAGGGTGGGGAGCACAACAGATGTGCAGCCCCCTTCCACGCCCTGCTCCCAGTGCCCTGCCCCCCACCATGACGGACAGCCATGGCGGCCAATGAAGCACAGTCATGGTGGCTGGCCATGGTAGACCCCAGCTGGGGCAGCAATACCATGCCAGAACAGATGTGCTAGGCCTGCTGTGGCCCACTGTGGCCTGCTTTGGCCCACATGGGTGCCCCTTTGCCTGGGCTGTGACCTTGGTGATTGTCCAGAAATCACAGCCTGGGTTAGCCACGCACACTCCCCATTGCGATCTCGGGCCAACATCTGGTGGTGCTTGTTTACATGTGCCAGTGGGGCCCAGGCCAAAGTCACAATAACTGGGATCGGTGTACATCTGTAAGACCAGAGACCAATTTTAAATAGCACTCCTTGGGTAAAAAATAAATAAATTAAAAAATCAGCATTATTTGTTTTTTTTTTCTTACATGATATCATCTTTGGTAAATATGTGTGTTCCCCAATTTTATGGGCCAAATCCTTAGTTGGTGTAAATCACTGTAGCTCTAACCTGTCCCCTAAGGCTTATGATAAGTTTCTCTTCATGTTCCCAGTGGTACTGAAATAGAAAGATAAGATTATCCAATATACCATAAATAATGTTATCACCTGTCATTCAAGTCCAGATGTTGTTTCAGATGTCTGGGACTTCACAAACCACAGTCCCACAGCGGTCCATTTCTAAAGAGCAGAACTCATGTGATTCCGGGAAACTTTCATAGACTTAACCCTTTTGGTGCTCTGTTGGATGTACTTCATTGTGAAAAGTATTGCATGCTGTGATTTTGTGTTGGGTCTGTCACACTTTCTCTTGAGTGTATGAGAGGTGTAGCATTCAAGGGGTTAAGACACAAGTTACTCTTTATTTTTTTGGAAGGGTTTGAGTCATTGTCATGTTACTGACAAGCTGCAAAAGATTCACTGCAGCTGCTTCTGGGGAAATATCACTTTATCTGCTGCATGTTCCCTCCTGCCCACTTTTAATGAGAGTCAATTTCCAGAAACCAAACAGAGCCAGCAGTTGACATGTCATGCTAAGGCGAAGGAATGTAAGACATTCAACTGCCGGACAATTTCCAATAAAGCTAATAACTTGGACCTTGGTTCTGAGGCGTATTGAGCACCCATTTCACAGGATTAGGCCCATCCATTTTGCAACATGCATTAGAAAGGAAATACATAAATCCAGTTTATCCTTATAGCCTGCCTTGGCCGTGTAGCATGTCCAGTTTTTGTAGCATATCCAGTTTTTGTATATGTACAAGCTGAGGAAAATGTCTTGACCAGAGATTTTTGAAATCTTTGACTTCTCCATTTTCCTGACAAAAAATACTAAGGATAAAATGCAGAATTGGTCAGAAATTAGGAAACCTATTCTATGGGCAATTTCAATCCAATTTTTCTGTCCCATGGAAAGTTCTTCTGTGCAGGAGGGCTGGTGTGGGGTGGAGGGGTCCTGAAGTATTTTACAAAAGGGTTCACATGGTTTTGGCAGCAGGAACATTCCAGTTTTCATAAGACCACATTTTCCACTGGAAAACAGTTTTGTTGGAAAATTTCCCAACCAGCAACAAGCCCTTGTAAAATTCAGATCAGCCCAACTGCTGTTGATTTCAGTGTTCTTCCCTCTGGCTGTGCAGAGGATTCCCATTGACATCATCAGGTTCCCACCAGAGGCAGAGTATGCACGAATGATATGGGAAATAACCCTGGAAAACACTACAGCTCTGAGTCACAAGACAGAATGTGACTGGTATCTTGTTCTGCTTTGAATTCCCAATGACCTGAATTGAATTGAAAAAGACACACTGCTTCAAACTGCGTATCGTTCCCAGAAAGCTGTTAAACTGCATTCTTGGCTCTTCTGGGCTCCAGGGTTATTTCAAATGAAGGGAAGCTGCATTTGTATGTAAACAGCTTCACCAACGGTCCATCGCTCGCTCCTTTCTGACAATGTGGCATTTTTATATCTGATGCCTACTGAGGAGATGCACCCAGACAGGAGGACTTCAGAGGAACCTAAGGTCTGTGGACCAAATCCAGCCCACAGTTGTTGTTTTATTTGGCCCCTTTCCAGGTTCTAGATCTGTCCCATCAATCCAGTCCTCCTCTTTAAGCACGGAACGAATGAGCTGAAGGGAAAGTGGGGAGATGAGATCATGAACTCAAAGATAAATCCGTGATCTGGCCCCTCCCAGTCTATTTCCCACCCTAAGTACACCTCTTAATCACCCACATCCCAACTCCGATGTGGCTTCTGACATGGTACTAATTTTCATGCTCCAAGCCTAGGAGATTGGGGAGTGGCAATCTTATGCTGCTGCTACTAAAGCTCCCATGGCTGGCACTTACTGCCCAAGCCCCACCATGGGGCTCAGGGCAGCTGCCCTGCCTGCCCTAGAACCTGCACTGGCAGCAGTGCCAGCCCTCCGCCCTGGCCTGCATTGAACTTAATACAGCCCTGAACAAAGGCTGGCAAAGAAGGGGCAAAAACAGGGTCTGGTGGAGGGATGGGGGCTGGCAGACTTGCTCTAATGGCCCCTCTGAATACACCCCCCCCCACACACACACACACTTCTGGGGTCAAGAGGTGGGACTTCCATGGCAGGTCTGAGTCCTGGTAGCTTTATAATAAAAAAATCAAGCAAGCCCTCTTCCACTCTCTGATGTCCTTTCACCCCCTCACTGCACTTCAGCCAATGAAATAAACTTCCCTTCCACCCCACAATAGCCTCCCATTCGCACTCTGTCATCCCTGCTGTTTTTCTTGTCTCCCACCCACAAGGAGAGCTAGGCTCTGATCATAATATTTCTCTGTCCACCTCCTAATGGCTCTGACGCTTTACATATTAAAACTCATCACTGCAAGACTGCCCCTGCTGTTTTCCACATGAGCTAAGTGTCTTCTATCTGAGGTGATGGTTAATTGGTGTGGTTTTTTTAGAGAAAGTTCTGTCACTTGTTGACAATCTTGCCCATTCTGGCAGGTCATTGGAAACGACACATGCTTCCTGTGTACCTGCTTCCAACATCCTCTAGCCAACACTAGCTGCATCCTGGTACATGCTCATTATGGCTGCCACTCGCTGGCCATACAAGGAAGGTGGCTTCAGTCTCCACAGGCCATCCAAAGGAGGAGGACGAGACAATGGCTATAATACACATGTTTTGATGGCTGTGGCTGTCAAAGTCCTATATGTGAGATCCGTGGACCAGTTGCAGATAGGGCTGCACCTCTTGCAGTTTTGACACTGGTACCCCATAAGCCAAAATGGGGGTGTCAGGATCAAAACTGCAAGAGAGGGCAACCCTAACTGGCTACCTATGGATCCAAAAATCACCAGTGCCCCACAGTCTGGGAAGGAACTACTGATATAGAAGAACAATTACTCTTCCAAGCTTGTAGTCTGAAATCTGAAATTCCTTTAGTTCTATTGAAAATTCTAAACTCAGTCCAGGTTTGTCAAAAGGCTCTCTGTTTTTAAATGAATATAGTCCTAATGGCTTAGGCATTGGAGGTGGGGTTTTTTCATGTGTTGGAACTCTTTCCCAAAGATTTTGCTGCTTAGAATATTTTTTCTTTGCTAGCCTGCTTAAATTTTTGTTGATTTTGTTTACAGTGGATTTAGCCTAAAGTATTTTCCCCTGAGAAGAAGTTTTAATAATACTATTCCCATCAAGTTGGATGTCACTATGTGTTGTTTACTGATCCCATTGCGTCAGAAACAGCCAGGCACCAGCTACAATTTATCTAATCACCCTTTCTACTAATCCACTCAAAGCCTGTATTTGATTTGTTCTCTCTCAGCAGAGCTTTGGAAAATGATAATTTTAGATCTAGATCTATAAGCTATTTTTGTTTTCTGAGTGCTGAAGAGTCACTCCACACCAAGTTATACTTGCCTTCAAAAGAAAGATAGCTCATAAGGACAATATTTGAGTCGCAAAGAAAAATGTGAATTTTCTCATTTGGCATCACTGTCATTGTAAGATTGGTAACGGTAACAGAAGGTGTTAACAGATGTGGCGGTGGCCTGCTTTTCCATGGTTTGGCCCGTGAGCCACCAGCATGTCTGTTGAAGACCTGCCAGATGTTGGCCCAGGATTTCCCCAGGCCGTGTTGGTGGCTAGCCCGGGCTGTGATCCTGGAGACCCTCCAAGTCACAGCTTGGGCTAGGCTTTGCCTGATTGGGGCAAAACGGGTCATAGCTATCACATTTGTCATTGGCTGCCTATCATGGTGAGGGGTGGGGCGTTGGGTGCAGCGTGGAGGTGGGGCCAGCTGGCCTCACATTCATGTGTCTCTCCGCCCTCCCTGGTAACCTGGCCCACCGGCATGTTTGGTTGGCGGCCTGAGCCCGTCTGGACTGTGTCTGCGGCACTTTTCTTCCTCGTGCCAGGTTGGACTGCCGCCGAGCCAACGTCACATTTATTAACACCCATAGTCACAAGAAAAGTTTTAATGGTTCTGGCAGTGCTGCTTTACCTCTGAATACTTGTTTGGGGAATAATTATGATATCCCTATATCCAGGGACCCACGAGTACAGGTCCCTGCCTATAATAGCCACAAATTTCTGGTATGAATTCATCTGCAACTCTACTGTAACATAAACTTTATCAGGAAGTTTATCAGGAACTTTATCATGATGTAGTATGTGAGGACATAAGTGAGGCAGCTAGGATTCCTCAGTTCTGCACATAAATTTGCCAATGACTTGCTGTGAGCACCCCTGACAAGTCACATGAACTCCCTGTTCTTCGGCTTCCCCATACAATGTACTGATCTTCCTCATATGACTGCTATAAAGTTATACTTAGTAGAACACATCTTCCCTCTCAAATAACATTAGAACTAGGGGACGCTCTGTCAAACTAGCTGGCCGCAGATTTAAAACAAATAAAAGGAAGTACTTTTTCACTCAACAGGTGATTCACTTGTGGAACTTGTTGCCAGAAGATGTTAAGGCCAATAGTGTAACTAGATTTAAACAAAGATGAGCTAACTTCTTAGAAAATATGTCCATAAATGGCTATTAGTCAAGTTAGTCACAGGAATGAACTTCTGCCTGTCGGGAGGTGGGATTAAATAGCAGGGAATGGATCACTCCATTATAACCTTCTCTGAAGCAACTGAGGGTGGACACTACTAGAGACAGGATGCTGGGCTGGGTGAACCATTGGTCTGATTTCAGTATGGTACTTCATATGTTCTTATGAGATCCTTTGATAATAGACATTTAGAACAGAGGTTCCCAAACTGCGTATTGGGAGTTGGGACCCCATGTGGGGTCACACCATCTGTGGACTGGGTCACCATCTTGATTGACACTGATACTTTACATTGTCTTTGGGTGTAAAACAGGACAATAATGACATTTGCGAGCTGTGAGTGTCATGTGACACTCATCCGCATCCCATGGGTGACAGCACCCAATAGATGGATCACATTATGAATGAGTGTAAACAGCTTGCAAATGAGGCTATTGCCTCTGAGGTCCCCTTCTTCGCTGGCTGTTCCTTTCACTGAATGAATAAGGCTACAGGAACCCCAAAAATATGTAGATCAGCCAAAAAGACAAAACCAATGAGAACTACTACACAAATTTATCATGTAACATCAAAAAGTCTCCCAATATACCCTATACAATATACAGTATTTAATGTGGCCTCAGTACAGTGTATATATATACAGGAAAGAGACAAAATTCATGGATATGTAATCACATCTTCAATAGTGCCAACATGTCTCGACAATCAGTCGTCTTCAAGGCTTTTCCTTTTTATAAGATATAAACAATCCAAAAGTATGTCAAAACTATAAAAGACAAAGAAAAAGAAGGGCATGTAAACAAAAAAAAACCTGGTTAATAGTAGAACTTCAGAAGCCAATAACTGAGATGCCACTTACAGTAAGTGAGACTGAGCTGGTCCTTCCTTGCACTGGCCACAAGAAAATGAGAGGGGCTCCCAGGTGGTGCATGGTGCCAGTCGTCTGGGAAGGAGGCTCTGCTCACAGGCCCCAAATTCCACTCGACTCCTTCCCTTGAGGGAAGGAGAAGAGTGTGGCTCGTGACCAGTGCATGGAGCCTCCTGCCTAGCCCAGCCCAGCCCCCGCCCCCCAGCAGGATGCCATGCAGGGGCACTGGACCAGGAACACATGTTCCTTTTCCCGGGTGAGGTAATAAACAACTTGGTCACCACCCATTTGTGGGTGGCTATCGTGCTGTTTATTTTCACCCTTTGTTGTTGTCTTGCGTCATGAGATTATATTTGTCTCAGAATGGGGCACCACCGTTTAGAAATACTTTGTTCATTTTTTCTAAGTATTCCATATATATATATTTAGTGAACGGTTTCATTAACTACTGGTTTTCTCTCTCCCCTTGCTTGCTTTCTCTATGTGGATGCAACTTAACAGGACCAGCAAGATGAAGCCGAGTTGCAGAAAGAAAAAGACTTACCAGTCTCGGACAATGGGTTACTACCAGGTAGAATGCATTACAGGGCATGTGTATTTCATTTCCTGACTGCCATACACCATTCCAATGAATGCCTGTTTTATCTGTATCTGCTTTATAAACTACTTTTACAAATGCTGATTTTCAGATCAACATCCAAAGCAAACATAGCAAGTCTAAGGCCATTTTTAAACAGACCGTCGCTGGGGTGTGTGCGTGTAGTTCGTGGGCAGCCGGTGGAACACTGCTGTGGTGGGAGCCATGTGTGGTGGGAGTGCCCAGACGGGGGCACACCCACCTCCAACCACCTACATGCATGGCGCAACCTGCCTTTTTGCCGATTGCTCTGAGTGGAGAGGAGAGTGGAGATGGATGGAGATGCTTGGGTTGTGGGAGCATGCATCTCTGAATTCAAATTGGACACTCCCACATGTGTCCAATGGGTGGACATGAGTGGGAGCATCTAATTTTAAAATGGTCTAGGATACCTAGAACAGACCATAATTAGAGCTGAAACAGACAGGGAAAATTAGGTGTGGTTAATATCTGGTATTCCAGCTAGCTTGGCAGTTATTCAGTAACGAACCGGTAACCACAGAGTTTAACCACCAAATGAGAATACCAGATATTACTGCCGTTTACTGAATTACTGTTTAATGCATTACCACATAACTGGAATAGTCCAAACAGAGGGAGGGAGTTTTAAAAAAAAATAATGCAAGTGATAATGCAGTAAATGGTAAAACAGTTAATTGGATAACAACTGGATACTAAACCAGTTACCACGGATACTGCAATATCTGGCTGTATACTGGATAGCAGCAGTTACTCATTTCAGCTCTAATCATAATCCTGTATCAGAAGCTAAGTAACTCCACTGTAATTTACTCCAGTGAATAGGGGATAACATATGATGGTGGATACTATTTTAATGTATGGTGAAGTTTAGGGAGTTCCAAGGTTGTTGTAAGATAAATTCTATCATTGTTGATATTATTATTAGTCAATTTAGGAAAAAATCAGTCAATCCAAGCCACATCAGTCTGGTGTGGTTAACACTTTCTCAACATTCTTTGGGATCCTTCCACCCAACAAGTTCTACTTGTACCAGGAGCGTAGCTAGGTTGGAATGGGCCCAGGTGCAACAAATAGACTTGCCCTCCCAACTTGCACCCCAAGAACAAAAGGCCTCATGAGCACCTCCTCAATGCATGTTTCAGTGGAAGATCCCAAGTCTCCAGTGTAGATGCGACCAAAGTAGGAGGACTGATGGAACATGCAGATGTCGTGATTCTTCCTGGACCACCATTCAGCACAATCACAAACCAGGCAGGGTAGTCCACTATGGCCTGGAGAACCACAGAGAAAAACCCCTTCCAGTTCAGGTAGTCATCCTTGCTATGGGGTGGGCAAATTATGGCGCTATGGCTCCCATCAGTCACCTCTATACAGTTTGGGAACCCCTGCTTCCAAAAACCCTACATTGCCTCCACGAGGTCAGCAGACTGCACCACCTGGTCCTTCCACAATTGCTGTGCAAACTCCCATTAATATGATGCCCTCTGTGGAGGTTCTGATGCCAAATTACAGGGTGACAGAGCGGCAGGGATCTGGAGTAGTGAGCTTCCAGATAGTAATGGCAATGCGCTTCTCCATGGGAATGGGCAACCACCTCACTGTGCTCTGTTTCTCCAGTCACGACCTGAGAATCTCAGCTACCGGCGGAACGAAGTGACGGGTGCATCTGAAGTTTGCAACCCACTCAGCATCTCCCCACAAGGACAGCACATTCTCCCACCAGTCTGTGCTTTTCTCCTTCACCCAGACCAGCCTCTCGGAGGGTACAGCCCTGTGCATCAATGGCATCAATGATTGAAGCCATATCTCCTGACAGCTACCTCTCTGAATGCATCAGCTGCCCTTCCATGGCTTTGATCCTCCTCAGCACGGTCTGTTGTCACCAGAGGTAGGCACGTGCATGGCACCGAAGCAGGATTTGCTTCCATGGTCTGATGCACCCACTATCCTGGCCAGAGATCACGCAAGAACCTTTCTGTGCCTTGACAACATAGAATCATGGAATCTTAGAGTTGGAAGGTACATCAGAGGTCATCTAGTCCAACCCCCTGCTCAATGCAGGAAATCCACACCTCCAATGACAGTAGAAGGCTTGGATCTGTTGGATCTCTCACAGGTTCTGCTTAGCAGCAGAAAAGCAGGTCTGGAGCAACATAATAAGCACAAGAAAGTTCTTGATATGTGTCTTCATGAGTGTGGTTCCAGCTTCAATGAACGCTGCACCCATGAACCAAATGTTTTGAACAGCTTACAGAGTTGGGTGGCTAGTTAGCTAGGATTGGCTGCGCAATGCACATGCGCAGCTATTGGCCACTCTGGTCATGTGTCCTTGCAGGACTGCCTGCATGCCGTGCGTGAGATGCTATTGGCTCAGGCTGCTGTTGGTTACAAGCCATCTGTTGGTTGAAACAGTTTTGCAATGCTTATGCTGGGTGTCTGTGTGTGTGTTCTGTCAATGCAGGTGGCTATTAAACTGCTTAGAAAATTCTGTCACAAACACATCAATGCACCCACCAACTAAAAAAGAAAGGTTACAGATGTTAGCACCACAGAAGGAATTTTGTTAATTTGGGTTAATTTAACATTAACACTGAATGTTAAGAAATGGGCAGGTGGGGGATCTGCAGGGCAGTGAAGGTCACTGTGCTCGGAATGTATATGGAAGCAGAGCTGCCGATTGGTTAAAAGCTACTCATATATTTTCTTATCTTTTGAAAGTAAACAGTGTTTGCTTACAATGACTTACAATGAGCATGAGGGGTCATAACGCCATAGCTATTGCTGTGGGCTGGTTCCCCAGAAAAGCTTAGTGAGTTCAGCTTTTGTTTGTGGGTGCTCTGGTTGTCCGGGGAACAGGGCCCAGAGAAGTTGGGGGGTGATGGATACGCTGGCCTTTGCTGACATTTGGGTGAGGCCTGATGTACAGAGGGAACTGCCAGATCCATCCTCTGAGGCAGCCTATGTGCCCATAGGGTGGCACACGCACACAGTAGGGTTCTATGTGTGCATGACTGAGTGCAGACACCGTGCAGCCCCGCTGCAGCTGGATGGGTGGGCAGGGATAGTAGGTGCTGGAATGTCTCTCAGAGTCACAGCCCAAAGAAACAGCTGGTGCAGGTTCTTGTTCCCATGGTTCGCCATGGCTGTAAGTCATGACGGGGTGGGATACTGAGAAGGGGGAGCATTTGGTGGGCAGAGCGCAGCAGGGAAGAATGCCTGCCTGTGTATTAGACTTGTCAGACTGAGCCCACTTTTAGATGAGCGGGTTGCCGTCGTGCGACACTTCAAAAATCCCGTGACACGGGATTACATGAGATGCCCAGCGGGGATCAAGCGCATGGAAGGCGGTCGCACATTCTTTGCCGACCACAAATTAAATACCTCAATTGTAAGGTATTTAATTCGCGCAATGTGTTTGGTGACCTGCTCGTCTAAAAGTGGCCTCAGATTGTGAATGGGGGCTGGGTGAGGGCTGCTCAAACACACAAGAAATACATACCGTGGGCTGCCCCAAAGTTAGGCTCTAAAGGTGTGAGTGGGGGCTGCACAGACCGTACCTAGACTCTGAGGGGCTATCATCTTGTTTGTTAATACCCAAAGTGTGGCCTTATCAAGGAAAAGGTGATATTGTGTTGCTTTCTATGTGGTTGTGGCTACAAATCAGAGCAATACTCTGTGGGGAGCAAATGAGAGGTTTGTTTTCTTTATTTTGGTATCCTGGCTGGAAGAAGCCCATTTGTCTTCACTGCCTGGAGAACCCCTTAAGCCTTAAGGATTGCTTCTCCTTCCCTTGATCTTGAATGAATTGATTTGGCAGTCCTATATTATGTGATGTGTACATGAAATCTGAGCCACCATTTTGGTGCTTCTAGTAGAATCAACTCAACATAAGCATGGTACCTCTCCCTAATCCTACCCATACTGCATCACAGTGGTCAGACGTTTTAAGCAGATGGTCATTATGATACACAATTGGATCATTAGATCCTGGCAGGTTCAACCAGTTCATAAAAGCACAGACAATATACTCGGCTAAAGTGTGGTCGCTACTTGCCAGCCTGCCTTGGGCCAGCAGGGCTTTTCATTGGTTCACACCACCTCCAGTATGAACACATAACAGTCATCCAGGAGTGGATGGGGACAGGCTGTAGAGGATGAGGATGCCCAGTGCAATGTAGACCCGGTTGTGGGGAGCCTTTTCTCTCTCACAGGCATTTTGAAAATTAGTACAAGCTCTGAGGGTTGCATAGAAGTTGGGGGTGGGGTACATAAGGAGTGCACTCAGAAAGAGGAGGGTCCATGGATCTGTCCCCTGTGCTTGTGTGCATGTCCTCATCCCCGCTCTCTTACCATGAGCTGAGTGCTTGTGGGTCAGAACTGCATCCAGGAGCCAGATCCAGGAGCTGGAAAGAGATCACATAAAACTCGCTGTGGCCCCCCAGTATTTCAGCCCCCAGGCCTGAGGATCCCCATTATGATGTAGACGAACACTGTGAAGGCTTTTCTAAACAGTTCTGCTATTGTAACATAGCCCTGATTCCAGCAGCCCCTCTTCTCTCTCCCTTATGCACAGACTGCAAGAGATGTCAAACTGTGCGTGGGGAGCGCAGCGTCACAAGACGAATGAATCCCACAGCCAATACTCAGATAATCTAATCCATCTCTGCGAAGGTTAAAGGCAGACAAAATGAATTAGAAAGACAGTGTTGTTCTGGCTATACAAAAGCACGTTCATGTGATTGTCCCTCTGAGTGGAAACAGAAGTAATAACGTTGCTGTGGCAACCTGGCCTTGGTCAGGATGGGACCCATCCTGACCCAGGCCGGGTTGCCAGTCACAGAAGCCATGGCAGACACGGTCTGGACTGGGTCAGGCCGCTCACCATACGTTCCCATGGCCAGGCCACTGGGGAGGGCAGGAAGACTCAGGAATGATGGGCAGCCATAACAGCTGCCGTTGCGGATCCGATCCAGGCCAGGTCATGGTGGGCCACACCATACATGATAGCCTGCTGTGACCTGCGTTGCCCTGGTCTGGCAGAGGCTATCCTGGGCTGTGAACTGCACATAGTTGGGGTGTCAGAGCCTGGGCTAGCCTCCTGGGCAATCCCATGCCAGTATCTGGCAGGCCCTCAACAGACATGGAGGTGGCTCGCAGGTCGCAGCAGGCCACTGTCTCGATTGTGTTTGCCCTCTGTTCAAGCTGGGATGGTGTGAATATGGAAATCATTCATTACTTGCTCTAAGCCACTCACTGACTTTGAATCATTTGAGTGCCTGAATAATTTTGAATAATAAATATGAAGGTGGGGGGAATCAAAGATGACATTGCAAACAGAAACAAGGCCCAGATTCACTGAATGTCTTCCTCATTGGGAACCGCCTGCTCAGTTTTAATTTCTCAGCGGTAACATGGTGATTATATTATGATAATGTCTCAGAGCACCACAGCATCATGTTTTGCCCGGTGCTTATGTGCTCAACAAACACATTGTGAGAGATGGTCCCAGTTCCCATCAGCCAGTACAGTCTAAAGAAAGAAGACAAAGGGTGAAGTGGAAACAGAGCCACAGGGACCACAGCCATATACATAGCAGCTTAATGGCAGAGCCTGGGCATCCTGATTTCCCCCCACCCCCAAGTGATCATGTTGCTTCTAATGCACTTGCATAACCCTTTGTAGAATCTAAAGTTCTACATCAGGCATGGGAAACCTGTGGCCTGAGGGCCAAATCTAGCCCATGTTTTTTATTTGGCCCCTTTCCAATTCCTGGCCCTGACCATATGCTCCAACACTGCCTTTTTTGCCAGGCACAGTAATGAATTTTGTTATCTTGTACCAGACTCCAAGCAATGTACAGGTTGTACTGGATTCACCAGACTAAGGGTGCTGTTAGACGATCCCGCTCACAAGCGGGATCGTTCAGCGCTGTCATCTCTCCCCCGCCTTCCCTGTATGCCGTGTCTGATGTTCAGACACGGCGTACAGTCGTTGTGCGCATGCGCGCCCTTCGGCACATGCGCACTCGGCCAGGGATCCCGGAAGTGCGGCGTAAAGCTGGCACTTCAGGGATTCGCGTCTGAGGGGCCAGGATTGCCGACCTGGTCAGACGCGGGGTAGAATCCGGCCCTGAAGTTTAGACCAGCGCAAAGAAAGGCGGCTGATCAAAAGATCAGCCGCTTTTTTTGTCTCGTCTATAAGCACCCTAAGGGAGTCATTAACACCTCAATCCCACGGGAGAAAGAGCTGCTTAACAAGCCTGGCTATTAAGGGGCAGGAACAATCTTTGGTTGGGGGTGGGGCTCCTTTTCTCACTTTAACAAGCTTGGGATAAGCAGTGCTATCAAAGAACAAAGAAAGGTAACTCCTAGGCAGGAGGGAACTGTGTGCTTGGGATCAAGATGAAAACTAAATAAGGTAGGAGGAGTGGGAGTGATTATTCTTTAACATGTTGAAAGGAACTGTCACTGCTTCCATCTGTGATCCTCTGAGTGACCTTAAAACTAAAACTTTAAAGCTAAAAATTTGAGATTTTTTACTTTTAATAGGTTGAGTTGAAAGTTGAGCGATCAGTTCTGCACATACAAATGTGTACACTCAGAGCTTCTCACACAGACATCCATCCCCCCCCCCCAAAAAAATTTCAGCTCCAAATTTAGTCAGTGGGCTATTACAACTGTAAACACATTCAAATTTATGCAAATTAAGGTTGGCATGAAGTGTACCTATTTTTCTTTGCCAAGTGTTGGAGGGTATGCCTGGCCTGTGGATCCAGTCTCTACCCTCAAGAGGGTGCTCCGAGGAAGCAGGGGGCATAGCTAGCCTGGAGTGGGCCCTAGTGCAGAAGGTGGAGTGCCCCATCTACTATGCCATCCAGGGACAATTGCATAGCTATCATATATGTGCAGCTAGTGCACATGTGCCCCCTGACTCCTGGGCCCTAGTGCAGCTGCACCACCTGCATGTATGATAACTGTGTCCGGGGGGTAGAGGGGAGGGAGGGAAGGGAGTGGAGATGAGGGTGTGCACTCAGTGATAAGGGATGGATCTATGGCATAGATCAATAGATTCCCTTTCTTCCTGCATCCTGAGCACATCCCTTAAATGCTCCTGTCTCCAACTCCTACTAATTTTCAAAGTGGTCCACAAATGATAGGGGAAAGGTACACCATCCAAATAGTAACAGCAAGGGTTTGAAAGCAGGGAGATTTAGGTTCTCTTCCTAGGTCTGTCTCTGAATTTATGTGTGAGCTAGAGCCAATGCTCAGGTTAGGCAGGATGCCATCTTAAAAAATTGTTGCTGGTGTAAAAACAGCCAGATACATGATGTTATTTTGTTGTATTTTTAAAGAAGAAAACTCAACTCCGAAAGGTTTGCATCCCCACTCCCAAACGTGGCTATTTGTTTTATGAACACTGAGCAGCCGCTCCCTTAAGAAAGCACAAGCAAATTATTGTTATTATTTGTTTATTATTTATATAACGTCATAGAAAAATACCTGGCACTGTACAATCCGTAGAAATAGTCAGGTCCCTACCCCAAGGGGCTTACAATCTAAGTTGCCGATGAATTCCTCCTCCACTCCCTACAAACAACCAGTTCACTTGACTGTGATGGGATGTTGTTAATGAAACCGCAAAGGTAGGGCTGGAAAGAGCAACTAAATTGCTGTTAATTAGGGATGGGCAAACCAAATGTCAGCACCGAACACTCGAATGACCAAACAGTTTGATTGTGTTTGGATGAGTTCGGATGAGTTCGGGGGCAGGAAAAATGTCTTTTCAGGGCAAAAAAAATATCAAGTTTCGGCTAAGTTTCTGTTTCGTTTTGATAGTGCTATTTTTGACTGTTCGGCCAACCCGAACTTGGCTGAAATGAACCATCGAACCCAAACCCGGTTTTCAAACCGAATGACCGAACATCCGAACCGCATTCTGTTTGCCCATCCCTACTGTTAATGAGAAATTTCTCCATATTGGGAACCTGAATCGATTTCCCGACCATTTACTAATACAGTGCAGTTTCTTGAGTCTCTCATTACCACGAGATACTGTCCTGATTAACTGACTTTCTACTTATCATTTACCACATGCCATTTACTGCTTACTGCATTGCAATGGATACCATTTTACTTCTGGGTATAATGTTTTCACATTTCTGAGCCAATCACTCTGTGGATAGCCCACTCCTTAACAAGTGCCCCTTAACCTCCACTTCTATGCCTCCAATCAGAATTGTTGTTCTATGTTATTTCGTTTGCTTTGACCAATCTGCAACTGGATTAGTAAAGGAATCTGCATCCCATTCAATGACTGACAAGGAAATACAAGGGGAAATGGAGTGCAAGAAATGTGGTATTGCGTCAGTATTCCCTCATGAGATTTGAAATGGTGGCGAAGTGGTAAATGGCAAACCCGGTAAATAGGATCCTGGTAAGCAGAAAGTCGGTAAATTGAGAACTGAAATGTCGGTCAAGACATTACTGAGTACTGTGAGGTTTTCAATTTGACTGAGACAGTATTGGGAACCAGGATTTCCTGTTTTGGCAAAATCTCATTTCAGCCATACCAAAAAAAGGGAATTTTCTTTTAAAAAACCAAACCAACCAACAACAAAACCCTTTTAAAAATAACATATGAAAGCATCTATCCCAGTCACCAGGAGCTGAGCTCTGTTTAAAAAATAATGTTGTGCATGGAATACAGTAGCTTTATAGCTTCTTCATTTCAAGGTTGTGGGAGCAATTCCTTTTATTTTGTCTGAAATAGGGCTATTCCACATTGTGATGGTGTCTCCTTTTGGGGAGCAGGTGATGAGCACGGCTCCAAAGATACAGAGTTCCCCTGCAGTTTGGATGATAAACCCAAGAAGCTGAGAAGTTTTTTCAGGTTTGTTGGTGTTGTCAAACAAGTGGAAATCTTGGATAATGTCTACTGTTTCTTGTTTGTGGCCAAGCTGAAAATATCAGAAGGATCACCGTTATCATGTGACTTCGTCAACTCTGCTTCTAATTCTGGTGGGGAAATGGAAGGAAAGAGACATATGAAATATAATTAATGCAGCCCTCTGCTAAAAAAAATTTCACCTGAGAAAAATGAACAGGATCATACTGAAGGATCAGGCTTATTTATTTTTAATTTATTCATGTTAGATCAACTGCATCTATGTTGGATTTTCATCTCTCATACCTAAAAGGAGTTTTATCTCATTTTTTTCATTCAAGGTCAAATTATCCAGTGGCACAGCTCTTAATTATTTCAGTGCAGTTAACCCAGCAGATAGTATGGCCATTAATTGGAAAAAAAACACCAAAAAAACCAAACTCATGAGACTAAAGTTGCAAAACCTCTGAGGGAGGTAAACTTTTTTAAAACATGAAACTTATAAAAGCGCATTTAGCAATCTGACTAAAGCATTTGAGTATTCCTTTTGCATAGCTTCTAAGCTAAAGCAATGACCTCTTCTTAGGAACAGCCATATAAAAAACCTGTCCTGCAAAATGGCCATATTAATCAATAAGTGTAGTAATAAATGAATAAATTGTCTTGTGTGGAGCTGCTAATTTTGAAGACTCCAGCAACTTGAAGTGGTCTCACTTAAGAACTTTAAAAAAATAACTAGGAGATTTTAAAAGGATATTAGCATCAGCTTCTTACTTCATGGCGTAAACTAGATTCTAATTAATGGGAGCTAGGGAGGAATTTTGGGTGTACACAGAATATTCCATAAGGGCTCATGGATAATTTATGACCTGTTTGGTAATTCTTTGAATGACCGAGAGTGGCCACTGTTGGAGATAAGATCCTGGGCTTGATGGACCATTGATCTGACCCAGTATAGCACATCTCTTCTTATATTCTCATTCACACAACACTTTTTTAGAGTACAAATCCACATTATGAGTGCTGTGTGAAATCCTTATTGCTTCTTGTGCTCCTGGAAGATTGGTTGTTCTCTGTTCTCTGAAGCAATGGGGTGGGGAGCATTGAAATTCAGGGAAAATCAAAACCTGTGTAGATGCAGCATTGCTACTGGACAAGGCAAACATTAAGTAACAAGTGGTGAATTTGCAAGGAGAAAGGATATTGTATGATGAATGAGCCCCATGTGTTAACTGTTTGACTTCTTGCACTTTCTTCTGAAGAAGCTGGTGTTAGCCAGTGTTAGGGAGGAGATTCCATGCTGGACAATCTACTGTTTCAGTCCATTGTGGATATTGTAAGGTCACCTGAGCCAGGTACTATATGGTCATTATGATGCAAGTTCTCAACTGGTGTAAATCAGCACAGCTCCACTGTCTTTCTAGGATTCTACAATGACTTCCCCATCTGAGATCTGGCCTACTTCTCTTGTCATTACACCTATTTGCCTCTAAATGTGACTCAAGAAGCAGAATAGCTATGTTCCATAAGGATGAAATACAATAGTTCAGTTGGCTCTCTGAGAGTCAGTTGGTGCTCTGGTGGAGGCAATGCTGTCTACTTGATAAGGAACATACAACCAGCGAGTCAGGAGAGCAGAGCCCTCTCTTACTCCTAGCTGACCCACTCAGCTCCGGTGTGACCTTGAGCAAGTCACTTCACTTCTTTGCTGCTCTGTTTCCCCTTTCCCTGCTTTAAGTGCTGATTCTGACTTACCTAGGGCCCCAGGGCGGGGTCCTGTAAAGTCGGGTGGGCCGGGGCTCCACCTCTTCCTTCCTGGGGGGCTTGCTTTTACCATAACAGTCACACGTTTTATGTTTATTAACCTCTATTGGATGGTTTCATAGTTTTTAGCTTCCCTCTTGACGCATATATAGTTTTAGATTTTTAGCTTTGCTGTGAGTTTTACTTTTTTTTGTTTTGCTTTTAATAAAACCATATTTAAAAACACAGATGGTTAGGGAAACCTAAAACATACTTAAGATCATTAGGTCTCAGAAACTAATCCAACTTCCTACATAAAAAAGGTCTAGCTTTCTTAGCCCACTCTTTGGCTCTAATCACTGCAAATGAGGCCACGGCTCGAGTAACTGTTTCCTTGGAATCATTCAGTAGGTAAATTAATGTCTGTAGATTAGACCTATTGCAATCCAAACTTCCTTAACAATTCAAATAATTTCACTCAAGTCAACGTGCATAATGGGCAGTACAACAGATAACGGACAAGATCGTCTATATTTCTCCTCCACAAATACAAATCCACTCCAAGTACTTACCACCAATATATCTTCCCTGGACTACTGCATTTTTTGACACCTTAAACAGTAAATGCTTTTCTTCTCACTGGCCGAGTTAACGATTGCAAGTACCTGGGCTCTAAGGCATCAGGTATCTAGTACTTGTACCAGGGGGCAATTCTAGATTGGGCGGCTAGAGACCTAAGAGACTGCAGTTTTATATCTCTGATACACAATTTAATTCAGTATCTTGCTTCACCAGATTAATAGATACACAAACCAGCCTCACATCATTAGAATGGCAGAAAATCTCCATCTTTTCTTTAAAACAAAGCTTTGGAAACAACAACAAGGAGTGATGGGCCAATTTTAACCAATAATTAATTTATAACTCTTGTCGCTAAAGAGCTACAACCATTTCCAGTCTTAACAGTACAGTTGGTGTACCAGGAGGAACTCCCAACACAGATCTCAACCAATCATTCTACACTGTCTCCAGTGTGGAAATAGGGGCGCCACCCCATACCTGAGCTCCATAGCATATCTGGGTGGCCACCCTAGACTCAAAGATTGTCATAGCTAGTTTAACCAGATTGTCTCCCTTAGTTCTATAAAACCTTAATAAAGCCTGTGTAGAGGAAGTCGCCGCTTGCCTTGAATAACTAATATGGTGACATCAAGACCCGACTGCAGAGAAGACTATGCCCAGATATTTAAAGCATTTAACTTGTTCCAGTTTATTGCCATTGAGGAACCACCCATAGTGCCTAAAGGGGGTCCCAAAGGCTTGGTTTTATTATAATTAATAGCTAACTCCTCTCTCTGGCAGCAATCACTAAGGACAGGTGGTCCGGGGCTCCACCCCCTCCCTCTTGGGGGGCTTGCTTTTACCATATCTTTCACACTTTTAATGTTTTTTAGTCTTTATTGAATGGTTTAATAGATTTTAGCTTTCCTTTTGACGCATGTATAGTTTTAGCTTGTTTTTAGCGTTGCTGTGAGTTTTACCTTTTAAAAAAATTTCCTTTGTTCTTCACCTTTCATTTGGTGCAATATAGCCTGCCCTTAAAGGTGGGTACAGCATTCCCTCCTTAACATTAAGAGTTTGAAATAAGTGGGCAGGAATATGTGCATAGATAGGGCAGAACAGTAGTAGGTAGTGCGGCAAATCCTCAACTACACCTGCCCCACAGATACAGGATCTGTTGGTATAACTGATACTCCTATACCGCCCATGCGTCACCATAGTATGCATGATCTGCAGTTGTAAGGTGGTAAACGTTTTCCTGTGCACTGGAGAAGATATGGAAAAAAGATACCTAGGGCCACTAGGACCCGGTAGCCAGTATTTATACCAGGGAGAGACCTTTGAAGCAGCCACCTGTGAGTCAGATATCTGCATATCTATATCCTCAATGTGTTGTCTCACAATACGCCTCACCTCTTTCAGAGGGAGGGGAGCCAGAAAATCCCAGGAAAGACCTAGGTTATATAAGTTGTTAATAACCCAGCCTTTCCAGATGCTCCTATTAGGTGCAATCAGGTACCTTTTCTCATTCAGGCATTGCTGCAATAAAGAGGACTGAGGCAACTCGAGCACTTTAAGCCAGTATGAAAGTAGCAACCAAGTATATCTTGCCGACACAGATCTCATTGCCAACTCTAACCTAATGATTGCATCAGATGTTCCTGAGGGGTTCGGAGGGAAGTGCATTTAGACTGTAAGATGGTGGCTCCCAAACCTGATGCCTGTGTGACCTTATTTGAGGAGGCTTACATATAAACTAGGGGTGTGCGATTTGGGTTCTAATGAACCTGAATTTCAGAAAAAATGCCCCTTTTGGGGGAACCCCAAATCCAGAGAGTTTCTCCCCCCTAAGAAGCCATCTTTGGACGTTGACTCCCTGGCCAGCTATCAACCAGTTTCTAACCTCCTCGATCCGCAACTCCACCTGGAGGCTGAGGTGGCAGCTATGGCAGGGTGTGCGTTTTGGCAATTACATCTGGTCCGACGGCTTCAGACATATATCTCAGACTCTGACTTGCTTCCAACATCCATGTCTTTATCACCTCAAGATTAGACTATTGCAACGTGCTCTACGTGGGGCTGCCCTTCATGCTGATCCGGAGACTGCAGCTGGTGCAGAATGCGGTGGCCCGTTTGCTTATGGGAGCGGGTCGTAGGGAGCACATAACACCAATGCTCCAAACACTGCACTGGCTGTCAAAAGTCTACTGGGCCAAATTCAAGGTGCTGGTGTTGACCTATAAAGCCCTACATGGCCTAGGCCCTACATACCTGTGGGACTGCCTCACTCCCTGTGTTCTTGATCGACTCCTGCAGTCATCTGGGGGGACCTTCTTGGAGGTCCCTCGAACAAAGTGGGTGGGACTGATCACAGGGCTTTTTCGGTGGTTGCCCCTAGACCGTGGAACTCCCTGCCCAAGGGGGTCCAATTGGCCCAGAGCCTTGTTTCCTTCTGCCGTGGTTGTAAGACCTGACTGTTCTGTCAGGGGTTTGGTGAGGGAGAGGGGTAGGGAGGAGTGGGGTTTTATTTTCCCAGTTGTAGGTTTTTGTTAATATTAATTCATATATATTTTATATAGATGTTGTTTTTATTGATTTTATGGAATTGTATTTTATATTTTTTATTCACCACGCAGGGCTGCCAGAGGCGGGATGGGCAGGATTAAAATAATTAAAAAAAAGACTTTGGGTTCTCCAAGGGGTTCCCCACTGGCCCTGGAACTCACGGGCGAGCCAGCCCTGCCAGCTTCCTGGTGTTTGCGTGTGTGGTAGATCAGCTGGCTCCAGTGCATACACATGCCAGGAAGCCATCAGGGCTGCCATGCGTGTGCTCGGGGTTTGGTTGAGGTCTCGCATGTGCACGCCGACCAACTCCCTGGCCGACCAACTCCCTGGCACTCGCATGCAGCCAGCTCCTGCTGCAAGGAGGCGGGGCAAGCAGCTCAACTATCCCTCCCACTGGATGGTCCAGCATACGTGGGAGAGTAGGGAGAAGGGGTAATGGCAGGAGGGATGCAGTTGGGGGGCAGGGGAAGAGAGAGGACATCCCTCATTGGCTGTGAGGAGTGCAGTTTGCAGAGCCATGGTGCTTCACCTCCCCCCCCCCCCCCCCCCCCCCCCCCCCCCCGCTTACAAAACCAGAGAAAGCAAGAGGCAAGGAGCTATTTCACAGTAGCCAGCGAGCAATAGCGTATCTCCAACAATGAATTTCCCTTTTCCTCCCCTCTCTTTGCAATTACTTCTGCTTCTAGCCCAGCAGCAACTTTGTTTTCTGCTGGAACCTCTTGGGCATTGATGGCATCTTCCAATATCTGTCTCTGTCCTTCTCATTTTGCTTTTATTGCAGGGACCTTTCAGTTTTATATCATCATCATCACTACTATCATTGCTACTTAACAGACGTTCACTATCAAACATTTTGGAAGCAACTCTGAAGGAGGAGTGGGGCACTGGAGCCCTTGGGTTGTGTAGCTGAGGGGGAGACTTGGAGTGTGTGTGTTTGGAAGTGTGTGGGACGCTCATCCAGATTTCCCTCCCCTTTCTATTATCTCTCATTTTATTTTTATTTGTCTTCTTTTATTTTGCACTTTGAGGCTCCACTGTCATTAATTTATTATTATTATTATTATTATTAAATTACAGCACTGTCTAATATATTAATAGTTTCTATTACTGCAGCAACTTTATTTTCTGCTTGAACGTCTTTGGCATTGATAGAATCTTTCCAATATCTGGCTATTTTTACACGGACAGGGTGTGTGTGTGTGTGTGTCCTTTCACATGGACACACGCCCACCTCCACCCATCTCCACCCATGGGGCCTCCCCTGGTTTTTCAGGTGGGTGGAGATGAGTGGGTGATGGGTGTAGATGGGTGTGCACCGAAAGCACACACGCACGCACAAACACCGATCACCCATGGTGCTTGCACGGGTGCACATCCAGGGCATACCCATCCCCACCCCCCCTGCCGGAACACCCAGTGGTGCATGGGGGGCCGTCTGTCTCTGACCTTCCCATTTTGCTTTCCATGCTGGGAGTCTTCCAGTTTGGTTTCATCATCAGTTTTACCAATACTGTTTAACAGACATTCTCTCTTCTTGCCATGAGGACATATTGAAGAGAGAACCGGGACAATTTTTCTCTCCTTCTGTCCTTTCATTCCCATGTTCAGCTCTAGAGGAGTAATGATAGCTCACTCTGCACTTACTTCCAGAGCAGAGGGATGGCTCTACCAACACTGTCCAATATGTAGCACAAAGCTGGCTAGTTTCCATGCAGACACTTTATTACAAAGCACAGAGAGTGCAAATTCAGAGTTGACATTCATAGGAAACTGCAGATGTGCCAATGAAAATCTCTTTATTTAAAAACACATATTTATAGGTCATATACCATTCATTATGTATTATTTAATGTGTCAGGGGCGGATCCAGAAGTGATGTGGATGGGGGGGCTGAAGTCCAAAGTTAGTATAGCTCCGCCCAGATGAGTAGGCCCCACCTCCAGCCCTACCTCTAGCCCCACCCCCTACCAAGTGAGCAACAGTGTTAGGCCAGTTTATTCCCCACCCCAAAGTCATGGGAAACCCCACAAGCCACAGCTCCAACAGGGGAGGGGGACTCAGGTTCAGTGGAGCAGTGGAAATGATAGCTGGACTCCAGCTACCGACTGAAAGTGGGCATCAAACACAGATGGTTAAATAACCCCTTCCCCTAGTCTCACTACAGGAAACTACAAAGTCTAGGGGCAAATCCCCATTGTACCCCATGCCAAAGAGGGAAATAAATCAGGGAGGGGCAAATGCCCCCTTAAGCCCAAAGTAGATGAGGGGCAAATCCTCACTGTGCAAA